>JAODLI010000020.1:3967326-3980177 GCA_027575585.1 Percopsis omiscomaycus
TGTGTGTGTGTGTGTGTGTGTGTGTGTGTGTGTGTGTGTGTGTGTGTGTGTGTGTGGGTGGATGGGTGTGTGTGTGTGTATTTTAGTTTGAATGTTTGCAAAAAATGCAAATCATACTGGGGTTGGGCTTTAATGGAAAATGTATTTATAGCAAGTTTGTCATAGAATTGTTTTGACAGCCACGTCATACTGTATATGAAATTGAATTGAACATCCGAAAATTGAAAAAAGCTAAAAGCAGACAAGCAGATTAATTGGCTTTATTGTGAATTAGCTTTCCCTGTCTGTAGGGCTAACTCAATGAGCTCAATGGGCGTATATGGCAGTAGAATCCTATTGAGCTGTTCTTTCGTCAAACCGGTATGTTTATGTCATTTAACATGTTTCCCAGTGTGGGTTGTTTTTTTTCCTAAATAGTGGCAAATAATTAACAAATTCAAGCTGGGCCGAAAATCTGTTCACTATAGTGACCACACACACACACACACTTGCATTCTAGCGCTCACATTACCAATGCAGCGTGGTCCACAGTCACTGTCACTGCTGTGTTGCCAGGGACATTTGCTGGTGGGGAGAGTGACCAGACTCCCTCGAGGGCCCGGTTCGCCGGAGGCTCTCAGTACCCGCTAATTATTCTTCACACCTAATCTGAGAAGGAGAAGGAGGAGAGACTGATAAGAGAGAAGCGAGGGAGAGATGGTCAGGAGAAGAGGAAAAAAGAGAGAGGAGGAGATTAGCGATTGGGCGAGCGGTGGGACTGGTGCGTTTTTACTGGAACAATGAGTCTCATGTAGCTGCCACCTGTCCTGTGGCGTCCCGTCTGTTGTTCTCAGCGCTGCCCACAGGACAACTGTGCCTGTGCAGTGCTGAGCCAGTCCGATTGGTGTTGGCCAGAACGGGTTTCACTGGGCAGACATTAATAATAGGCAGCCGTGTTGGCAGAACAATACCTAAATGCACTTGTCATCTGTCACTGTAATGCTTTTTGGAAAATAGAATACAATTATTTGATTCGCATTTCTCGGGCAAACCTGGCTTTTGCGAGGCAATAGGCTTTCAGTTGGCTCTCTTGTAGCTACTTTTTGCAACCCAGAACACTGGTGTTGGCGCGTCGGTCCTCCTTAGCTTTTTATCTTTAACTATTGGTGGTGTCTTTGTTTCGGACCTGCCGGTTACGGTCGAGCACTCTCACAGTCTCACATAGGCCCTACTAATACAACTCAGACGGTGGTTGACTTCCAGACTTCGAGGAGAAAGGGGCTGCCAATGGTTTTGGTCGGGTTTTTAAGAGTGGCAGGGTGGCTTGTTGAGGGGAGGCTGGTGGAGGATGTGCGTCTTTTTTATGTTTAGGGATAGACCCAATAGCCCGTATGCCGCAATGAAGGCAGTCAGGATGCTGGGGAGATCTCCTGCGGAGTGTGCTACACTGGCATTGTCGTCTGCATTCCTACTGAGGTCGAAGAGCACTGCCAATTGTTCAGTGCACAATTTGAATTCCCCGTGGAAGGTCTTGGCCAATGAGGTGGGGTGTGGCCACAATAAAAAACTTCAAAATTGCTGGGCGCAATGATGCAGCCCTGTTTGACCCGTCTCCATGGTAAAGTAAAGTAAAGTCATTAAATCAAGCTATTCATACATTAAGGAATAAGGTTGGTCCCCGTTGTCACCTGTTTAATATAGGTCTGTTTTTTATTTTCTCTGGATTTCAGTGGTCTTAACTTCCTTACCATGGGTGACAAGAGTGGATTTTATATTCCCAGTGTGTTGTGCTAGGAAATTATGCTTGTCTGCTCCATTGTCACCCTTGTGTGTGTTTAGTCAAAAAGTTCTTTCATCTACTTGTAGCGTCTCTAAAACACATTGACTCCTTAAATAAAGTAGCTTGTCACACACACTTGAGAGGAAATGTCAAGTGTGTCTGTTTGAATGTCAGGGAGCTTAAAGCCCTACTTCTTCACTCAGACTCATGAGATGAAAGCCATTAGTCTGTTCTCATTTTCAGTATAACACAATCAAGCCATCGTTGCAGCATCACAATAATCACTTAAAGTGGATTGAAGCTGTTGGGTGTAAAGTCTGATAAACCTGCTCTTTTAAACAGAGTATTTCTATGTAGTATGTACTGTACGTGCATAGCTCAACACAATTAGTGCTCCAGTTATCAAGAAATCCCTCGTTTCAGAGGAACTACTTTGAGCCAACCTTGCTCTGCCCCCTAAGTGGTGAATAAACCTGCTTTATTTTCTTGCAATATGCAAGAGAGCAGCTTTCTGAAAGCCGCTTTCTGTCTCCGTCACTCTGACACACACTGTTCAACCTTGGACGACATCCCAAGACATCCGGGGGAACTTGCCAATGAGAAAATTCCTTCTGGAGATTCTTCTGTCCCAGCAGCATATGGACACATGCTTACACTCCACCTCTTTCATACTCCCTCATTCCCCCTTATCCTCCATCAAACTCCCTCTCTCCTTAACCCGCCCCCTCCTAAACTCCTGAGGAGGGCCCATAGCACGACCGTAATTACAATCCAACACACGCCCTTTGCTCATACAGTGCCCTAAACTACTCGCAAAGTCCCCACACAAACGCCTCCATTCATTATCCGGACGCCACTAGAACTCTGTGACACCCTCATATTCAACACACACACGCCTATTCTTCTTCGGGTGTATTGTCCCAGAAGGCTGGCTCATGGATGTGAGCTTCAGGGAGCTGGGGACAGGGGAGTGGCTGGTTGCTTGGGATGGCTGGCTGAATCGTGGCGGTATTAATTATGCTGGAGAGCTCTCTGTCATCTGTGGGCATTAGCTGGCTCTGATTCTGCAAGCTGGTGCTGGCTATGGTTTGCGTGTACGAACAGCTGATGTTTGTGTGGTGCCGGCTATGTGCGCCTGCGTGATGTTGACTTGTAGAATGAGATACATCATACGCAACTCTGGTGGTTGTTTGTAATATGGATGTGAATGAACACAATCAGATGATGAAAATATGAATAACTTGACAAATTGATAGTAAATTGATCGCAGACTAATGCTTTTCCCCCCAGGCTAACGCATAAATCAAATGTCATTTGGAATCCTAATGCAGCCAGATGGTGTGTACTTTAGACTCCATCTTCTGCCAACTGATGTTGACTGTAAGCCTACTGCCTATTTCATTGTGCATGCTGTTTTATGTGTGTCCTTTTTTCAAGTGCACATATTCGTGCATGCATTTGTCTCCATGTAGATTGTACTCTAAAGTAAATTGGTATTTATTTAGACACACCGTGTACTCTTATCCCAGTCTTAGAGGAAATCTGGCAATATTAATACAAAAAAGATAGCTAGCTTACAATCCACAAACAAATCCTGCTATTTGGCCCTCATTCTTTTTTTCTCCCCTGAGGTAGCAGCTTCCCACCCTGGTACACATTGTGAATTTGTGATGTACAGCAGGGTGTAAAAACACCAGGCCGCAGCATACACACTACATAAATCCTATCCAGCGCATAAGCCATTTCTCCTACTGGCACTGGAGCAAGTCACTACTGTACACAGCCCTTTTTTTTTTTTTACAAGAGGAAGAAAAACGCCGCAGTTTATGCTGACCCAGGTCTGATCAGAAATGATGTATGGCAGGCACAACTATAGCACAGAACTATAATCGCCTGCCCAGGGCTTTTAATACTGTTTCTCCCTTTCAATTCGGAGGTCCATTACCGGCAGGTTAAAGACATCATTAAACTGGTGTTTCCTGAAGTGCCTCTTGCTCCCTGTCAAAATAACATATGATGCATTGACAGGATTGATTTTAAACGGCGACCAACAGCGCGCCCTGAAATACTATGTGCGCTTGCCGTGCCAGCATCTATTTTCATCATGCACTGTGTCGCGTCACCAACAAATCTTTCTTTTGCCTCGGTCAGAACATTGGCGATTTGTCATTGCAGTTTTCTTTTTTGTTTTCTTCCACCCATTTGTCACAGTCCGAAGGCTCATTCGTGGAGTGGCTGCTACAGAAGCTTAACTTCACCCGTTTCTGCCCAATTACAGTATATGTTGCTCATGTATGAATTTCTGTGCAGTAATGACACAGGTTTGATCAAATGCCTGACTGTATGTGTTAACGTTACCATGTAGGCTAATGATGAACCTACTGTAGATGGACCTCCTCTATCTCTACTGGGTTATCTGCAATGAACTAGCCATGGAAATCACAACAGTAATAGTGCTTGCATGTGTGTCTGCTCTTATCATCAAACCTTCCCCAGACATGCTACTGGAAATATATACCCTCTAGCTATATTGCATTAGACAGCCACTGCTCAGCTTAGCTCTCCTAACATAAAAACATAATAGGATGACCTAGAGCGATTTACGTTCAAACTAAGTCTGTAGCGGAGTATGGTGGGATAATGAATGTTAATTAATTAAGGAGTTATCAAGTGGAGTTTTAGCCCTGGAGCTGTGTGTTTTAAGCCCAAAATAACCATTTGTTGATATTATCTAGTTACTTTTTGGTAATGGATACAATTTATTGGAGTTTTTATGATGATAGATGTTGGCTGTGAATAATATCTCTGTTAGATTCAGTTTAGGCGCTGTAAAAATGGTTTGTACTCTTTTTATGGGTCGGTTGGCCTCGGGCGTCATTAAAAATGTCTATGTGCAGCAACGCATGCTGGGAGCTTCTCCGATGGCAGCCATTGATCCCTGACACCAGCGACATAACATTGCCTAATGAATTCACAGAACAAAGTAAGAGAGATTAGAGAGAGGGAGGGAGAGAAAGATTGTGTGCATAGAGGCCTGGGTTATTAAAGACACGGATGAAATGCTATTGTTCCCTCTTCCTTCTGGGAGTTTTGGTGTCTTTGTGAAGCTATGCCAGTTTCCTTAGCCAAACCAAGTGCTGTGGGGGAGTGTATTTGTGTGTGCGAGAGAGAGCAAGAGAGAGCGAGTTAGAGAGAGCATGGAACTTTTTTAAATGTGTGTCTGTGTGTGTGTGCGCGCGTGTGTTTCAGGGCATGCGCTTAATTATGCTTCCACTGCAGCACAAAGCAAAGGGTGCGAGCCATACCCATGCCAAGCCATGCTGAACTAGACTGAACCAAGCTTGGGTCTGCCCTGCTCAACGCGCTTTGTGGTTAAGCTCTGGCTAATTGGGCCAAAGTCTGAGGAAAAAGCCCCTCTCCAGCTGTGATGGGAACTGCACTGGAATAAGATGGGCAGACAGACAGTGAGAAGGGAGGGAGGCACTGAGAGGGGGAGACATAGAGATAGATTTACATGAGCCCCCTTTTGGATCAATACCGTTTTGTCCCCCCAATTTATTGTGTTTTTTTTCTTCCCCTGGCTATTTTGTATGCATAGACTTTTTTATTGGCTCGACTGGAAGCAAAGCCCAGATGTTGCATTCACTGGGTGGCTCTCTCCGAGCTAAAGCAATGTCTAAAGGGACTATCAGCGACTCCGCGGTGTGGCCCGCTAAGCAAAAGTGCCTTGGAGAGAGGGTCCGCGCCGCTAACTGCAACATGCATATCTGCTAGTCTGTCAATTTAAAGATAGGGATTGGGCCACGCAGCTCTGCCTCCCGGGTTGTTTTTAGCAGTGGGGGGCCCTTGAGGCGTGCCATGAGGGTGGCACAGTACAGGATGTAACATAATTGCATGTCTGTCCTGTGGTTTACTGTTCCTCACGTTTCTCTCACTCTCTGTTACTTTTTTCTGGCTGCATCTCGTATGTTTATTGACCATATATTCTTGTGCTGTTGCACTTTCACATTACCCACAATGTGAAGCAACCTAAACATTTTTTTGTCTACACTGTGGTTGATGCATCAAAGAACACTGTTGCCCACGCTATATCCTAAGTGCCTCGGTTGCTAACTCAAATATCATAATTTCAGAGAGAAAGGTAGCCTAACATATACTGTAGCTCTAGTCACACACTGAAAATAGCAGGTGGACGTGTTGTTACAGCTAATTGCATGTTCTGTCTGTGTGTCTGCGTATTTGTGTGTGGGGGGGAGGGGGGGCGATACACACACAGGATGCGGGCATGACACACAGGTGCTAGCTAGCTGCTGTCTCCCTGCCTCTCATTCAGCTGTCTAAGGAGCCACGCGGGGAACAGAACAGCAAGCACTCCACATCTCCACAGCCCTTGACCTTTCTCACCAGCCAGGAGGGGGGACCCCCCTGTTTACAGAGAATGCAGGATTACTCAGCGTGTGATAATACAAGCATAAATAGACCATGGTCGTTGCTGAAGGCACAGTCAAGGTGATGGAATGTTTGACCAGTGTAATGTTGTGTGTCACACATGACTTTTGACCCAACACAAAACAAACGTTATGGTTTTCAAGAGAGCCAGTCCCCCTGCCGGTTTCATTTCCTGTGGCAACCTGTGGAGGTAACTAGTCACTTTGCTCGACAGTCCGACGAATAACAGAGCACTGTTATCTAGTCGAACTTACCCCGGGGACACGGCAGGAGGAAAATAAATGGGGAAGGCTGCATGCATCAATAAAACACAACACAAGGAGAGGCATCTCTTAACCTAGCATTTAAACTACAAAGGTACGGCTGGTTGAAGAGATGATCAAAATGAAACTGTGTATTTTGTCTTCTTATCCTACTCAAACATCCATTCAATGAGCTATATTATCCTTCATTTATGTTGTATTGCTATGGTAAGATGTGCTTTTCAGTCAATCAATCCAAGCCTTTTAATTTTCTATACATCAGAACCCAATTAAAAAATAGACAAACACAATGAAAATAGGCAATTCAAAAATACAATTGTGTAAAAACCTTGTGTAATTTGTTGTAGCATTTAACAACAGGTAGACAGGGAATTTAGAATGTGTGTCTGTGTGTCTGTGTGTGTCTCTGCCCGTTTGGCATATGAAAAAGCCCAGGTTCTGAAATAGCAGTCCAGTTTCCTTCCAAGCAACCTCCATTCCCAAATGAGTAGGAACAAACTATCTTACTGTAACTACACACACCAACTGTCTGCCCTTTACAAAGAAACACCAGCCTCTACAAAAAGGGTCAGCAGACACATTTGAATGCATTTGTTTTTCATCTGCAGGCAAAATATAAAAAGCCCAATAGTTGTCGTCCCTGCCCTCGTAAGCTTTTGTCCATGCACGCGTCCATCCATCCTGAATGAGGTTGCTCTGCCAGATCTGGGTTCTTAATGAGCCGTAGTGGGACCGCACCCCAGCCACTTGCTTATGCCTCCCATCACTGCTTCACTGCTGGGCAAATGTCCTCTAGTTGCTGGGCATATTCCAACTGAAGGTGGCACACACACACATATTTTGCATGGTGTTCAATTGGAATACAGTATACAATACATACAAAATAGACAGGGGGTGCCTGCCTGGTGTATATTAAGGTTGAGGCTGCGCAGGGATGAAACGGAGTGGCTGGTGGAGTTGCAGGCAGTCTAGCCATACAAGCAGTGCACATTGGAGTTTCTTTTACACATGGAGGAGATGGAAAGGGAAGTATTACTAGCTAAACACACGGTGACAGCAGTCATAATAACAGGCCGCCTTATTCATCATTAACTTCCCAATCGTATTGTTTGACTTGTCTGTTGGCACGGCACTGTTACCATTAAAACACATAAATTGCTATTCCTGAATATACTGACAACATATTAGCCAAACCATTGATATTCTGCTACATACCGTGGAGTGCTGTACTGTACATGCGATTGGACAGTTGTGTGGGTTTAGTCAGGACTCAGCTTGACCATGCTGGTCGGGAAAACACAGAAATACCACCCATAGGCCCACAGCCCTGCCACCAGGCTGCCCTCCGGCCAAACTGCCCGCCGGCATGTTGGTCTACTTTGGGCTTTAAAAGTAGGCACAGATACAGAAACACACAGACACACACCATAGGTAATTGCCTGATCTGGTGACAACAGAATCTCTCAACCGGTGGGGTGATCAATCTTAAAGGGGTAGGTAAACAAAACCATTCTTCTGTCCTTTAAAGCGGTCTATCTGCCCTTGTTAAGAAACACATCTCCTTTAAATGGACAAATGAGGGGGGCATAAGCCCAACTAGTATTAGAATAGATTCCTATTGATCAAAAGACCCTTTTTTTTCCATTTTGGTTTGCTAACTGCTGTATCATATATCAAGCCTATCATGTCTGACTGCTGACTGCTTGTTACAGACATGATGAAGAGATGCACCACAGACACATTAATTAGGACTCATCACTGGCGCACACTGAGGAGAGAATCGGCTTGGTACTGTGTGTGTGAGCGCGCGTGTGCACGCATTCACATACATCCATCTACACAGGATTAATATAGATTATGGATTGCGGTTTCTGGGAAGTATTTATCCGTGCATGACATCCAAGTGTGTATGTGTGTGCGTTTGTGTGTTCACTCACTGTATATGGAGACACACAGAGTGGAGCCATGACTTCGGTTAACAGTAAACACACCATTGAGAGCTCATTAGAGTATAGTTCTCGTCTTCTCGCATCACTGTTCCAGTGATGGGGCTTTAGCTCCAGCCTTATCTGGCAGACAGCAACAAGCTAATTAGCGGCTAGCGCTCATTACAGTCAGGCTAGTGAGCAGGGCTCCTCTCCAGCACATCATCTGTAGGCTGTCAGAAACCCAGCATGTATGTTACAGAAGCAAACGGATGCAAACTGAAAGAGGCTGTGTTAAGTGCCTTGCTAAATACACAAGGTTAGCTTCCATTTATTCAGGACCTATTGAAGATTCACCTAGGGGGGTTCTAACTGTCTTGTCTGAGGTGTTTAAGTTGTCTGACATTCTGAAGGGCAGTTTCTATTTAATTTGAATACAATGTTGAGTTTTATCATTGTTCTTTTGTCTGTAGTCTTGCAATGCTATTGGCCAGTCACACCACAGGTAGCGGATTTCATTTTCAAAGTAGTGTGATCTTATGAATGAATAGTTATTTCATAACTATTCATTTAAACATTATACAACTTATTATTATTCAATGTTAGCATTACAGACAATTAGACAAAACCAAAACTATAGTTTATAGTCCAAATCAAGCTCAAGACTCTGAGGGTGTTGAGATTCAAGATCGAGACATTCCAAGATTTAAGTCAAGAGACCAGAACAATACAAGTCAATTTTAAGACCATGACTTCTCTGCATCCTCTGTTGATGTTTACGTTGTGCACTGCCATTTTGCCACATTTAGACAAATGTGAGGGTAGAAATGGTTTTAATTCCGACATTGAAAGTGTAGTATTGACACTAGTCTTGCGAAGAGACCTACAGTACTACAAACCGCTTATCATCATTTAAGGCTGACCCTGCTCCTCTGCTTAGAAACCACTTGTATGGGACAAGCATTCAATTTATTACTCCATCCATCCATCCATCTGTCCTTCATATGTCCTACCGTATCAATGTTTTTTATCATAGGCTGAGCAAAGGCTTATTTCAGTCTAATACAGGAATGTGCTTAATGCAAAGCTTTTACAGGAAGTCAGGGAGACAGAGCACTCAGTCATTGTCTGGCAAGAGGCACATGTGGTAACAATATGGGCTTCACTAGCAGATTTTGTCTCATTATCTTCTTCCAAATCTGATCATATCGAACACATTTTTCTTTGTCTGAAAATTCTAGCAGAGCAGCGGTTTATAATTAATATTTTTATTTATTAAATTAATCAAGTGAAATTCATTGCCCCGGGGTCAGCCAAATGTAAGGATTTAGTGCTCTCACACTCAGACCCATGATGATATCAAGGGTCCAAGTCAAGATCAAGAATGGGTGGCAAGGCAAGGTGTTTGGGTACTGTGGTGACTTTACACTGCAGTAATAGCGGAAGGGAACACGTTTACTTGCTTTGACCTTCCCATAGACTCTTTCCGTTTACTGTACATGATGTGGAGTGGTTGCACCCTGGTGCTTGTACGAGAGGTTGCACTTTTAGTTCTTAGTTTTTGGGTATTAGTGACTTGCACATGGACACACATCGCAGCTTATAGCAGCTGTTGAAACCCACACCATCCTAGGTGTCTTTGTTGTCTATCGTAATTGCATCCCTCATTAAAAGTGAGTGAAATCCAAACCAAGGATCTGACAAATCATTAAGAACGAAGAGTCAAAGCTACAAGTCTTGTTTTCACTGAGAGAAGAAAACAGAAATAAAGCAAAGTACAGAAAATGTGGCATATAATGATTCCAGAGGCTTTACCAGGCTGTGTTACCAAGCAGTACCCCCCATTAAAGCAGCTGTATCAGAAGGCTGGACCAGAGCAGTATGCACGGGGCTAGCTCCGTATGTTGAGAAAAAGGAAGCCTGCATCCTTAATCAAAAAGGCTATTCATCACAGGGGCTACATCCACCGTAATGATGTGCACAGATAAGGAGATAATAAGGTAAATGAGAGTTAAAATAATACCATAGCCGCCATGGTTCACACACTGCTGCACTGCTGATAAATGATACAGGCCTATCTTTTGCCTTCTGCTGTATCTTCCTGCAATTCTTTCCAAATCCTAGTGCCCACAGAAGCCCCTCGGATCTTCCACTGACATCAAGAGAGAGTGAGGAATGTGGGGCGCTAGATATATATAAATAATATATCATTACCAGAATGCAAACATGCAGGCAAACAGAGATTGCTAGGGAAGGTGTGCGCGCGCACACAGACACAGACACACACACACACACACACACACACACACACACACACACACACACACACACAGACACACACACCTGTTGCAGTTGGCAGATGTTTTGTGCCCAAGAGAACCGATGGTAACAGAACAATAACCAATTAAGGAGTGATTGAGAAGGCGAGGGGCCCCGGCAGTTCATGGAAGGATTCAGTCAATTAGTCAAACGCTCCATTAGGAGACGCTCCAAAAGCCTTGTAGGTCCTATCATACACGGCAATCTACTGTGATTACCGTGTGGCTTCACCTTATTCTGTATGCAAATTAAAATAATCTATGACTCATAGAAACAAATGCCTTTATTGCTGCTAATTATCACTGATTGAAGTAATACAATGATTAATAAAGCTTTTCGTAATCTGGTATCTTGGTGTGGTATTTACACCAGCGTCAACAACAGTGCCTTTAAAGAGCAGCGGTCGGTCCACGAGAGAAGGCAGGCAGAACTAAGTAACACTTGCCCTCAATATGGACCTTGCAGTTCAGAGCCGCTGTGTTTTAAATTTGAGTTACATTACCTCTTGTTTTACTTTTGGTGTCGCCAAAATTGCCTAAACTGGAATGTGACTGAACATGACTTGATTGTAGCTTAAATGTGCGACATTCATGACAAATACATCACAAATAAGGCAGTAAATGAGTGTGTTGTACAGACATAATGTATGTACTGTGCTCTGTTGAATGGAGGTGTCAGATTGTTCGTCATAGAATTAACTTGATGTGAGGTCATGTTTCACAGTGGTACATGTGTAGCAGTGTAGCACATACTAACTGCGCACACACGCACGCACACACACACACACAAACACACACTGTGGAATCTGCTAAATCCTGGGGCGAAGTAAGGAACACACACACACAAACATGCGCGTGCACCCACACACACACACACACACACACACACACACACACACGCACTCACAAATCCAAAAACCAATAGCAAACAAAATAATACCTCTGTTGTTCCCTGCTGCGTGTGGTGTTGCTAAGGTTACCTCCTCTCTCCGATGAGAGAGAGAGGGAGAGAGAGGGAGAGTATAGGTGGAGAGGGGGGGGGGTGTCCCTGGGTGATTGTGTTGTGTCCGTGCGCTGACTTCATTTAGATTTACATCAGCCCGGCTAAATTAGAATAATCACTACTGGAACACTCCGCACGACACCTCATCACTTCTACCCCTCCCCCCCGGCGCGCGCCCTCTCCCCTTCCTCTCCCCAGATCTCCCTCCGAGCCTCTCCTCCGCCTCGCTCACTCTGTTTCCTGTCATCCCTCGATCTCCAGCGCTGCTCCGCCACACACAGTAGATCTGGACACTGTAGATCTGGACACAGTAGATTTAGACACTGTAGATCTAGACACAGTAGATCTGGACACTGTAGACCTGAGACACAGTTGATCTGGACACTGTAGATCTAGACACAGTTGATCTGGACACTGTAGATCTAGACACAGTTGATCTCGGACACAGTGGATCTGGACACTGTAGACCTGAGACACAGTTGATCTGGACACTGTAGATCTAGACACAGTTGATCTGGACACTGTAGATCTAGACACAGTTGATCTCGGACACAGTGGATCTAGACACAGTAGATCTGGACACAGTAGATCTGAACACTGTAGACCTGAGACACAGTTGATCTTGACACTGTAGATCTAGACACAGTTGATCTCGGACACAGTGGATCTAGACACAGTTGATCTGGACACAGTAGATCTAGACACAGTTGATCTGGACACAGTAGATCTGGACACTGTAGATCTAGACACAGTTGATCTGGACACAGTAGATCTAGACACAGTAGATCTGGACACAGTAGATCTGAACACTGTAGACCTGAGACACAGTTGATCTTGACACTGTAGATCTAGACACAGTTGATCTCGGACACAGTGGATCTAGACACAGTTGATCTGGACACAGTAGATCTGAACACTGTAGACCTGAGACACAGTAGATCTGGACACTGTAGATCTAGACACAGTTGATCTGGACACAGTAGACCTAGACACAGTAGATCTGGACACAGTAGATCTGGACACTGTAGATCTAGACACAGTTGATCTGGACACAGTAGATCTAGACACAGTAGATCTGGACACAGTAGATCTGAACACTGTAGACCTGAGACACAGTTGATCTTGACACTGTAG
>JAODLI010000020.1:3980277-3991096 GCA_027575585.1 Percopsis omiscomaycus
CATTCCATTTTCATTATATACACAACTATAATGCACTCATGAACATAAAGGGGATATGAATCCAATAAAAAATGAGGGTCATACACTCTTAGAAGTAAAGGTGCTAGTTAGAACCATATAGGGTTCTTCAGCTTGTCCCCATAGGACAGTGTTCCTCACTAATTTTCCAAATTTTCCAAAGTGGCCAAATGTCTTATTGGCCACTTTGGCCAATAAGACATTAGTGTGAGGGCCGCCACACCACCTAACCTAAAAAATAATGCAATCCGTAATACAATTATGTTATATAACAGGTAGGACCTAGCTGTTTTCTCTGTAATTGCCGCTTCACATATTCTATTTAAGAAGATTACAATCTAGAGATTGAGACCATAAACTCATCAGTAACCCGTTTATTGAGCTAATAAATCATTTACAATGGGAGTCAACAAGTGAAACTGCTTTTGGCAGCCAAGGTGCGCCCCTAGTGTCCACTATAATATATGTTCTATGGGCTACAGATGAGGCAAAAAAGATATTGTGGTCATCCATCATGTTAGCAATCTATGTTACAATTACCAGTGTTTACAATGTTGACATTGAGAAAACATTCAAACAATTTTTTATGAGAAAAACATTTATTTACAAATCTTGGAACAGTGTTAGATAAGTAGGGGAGACTCTCTGAGAAAAAAGCCAACAGAGCAGGAGAGGCTGCGTAGGTATCAGGAGTACAGGTGCGACCCAAGTGCCGACATGGCGCGTATAGATAGTTCCGAATTTAACCAAAAAGGAACAGGCAGTCTCAGAACAGGGGCATGCGGACAGGGGCAGGCAAGTAATCCAAACATGGGTAGTCTCTGGTCGAAGGTACGGAATCAAAGGGGAAAACCCTGGTGGAGGTGGAAACAAGCAAAAAACAGGTGAACACAATAAGGGCAATCAGGGTGTGACTAGGTCCCAGGGGGAACAGGTCAAAAGTGAGCATAGGACCAGTGGAATCAGCAACATGACAGATAGGACACAATTAAGGCACACAAGGCTGTCCTCTTCAGGTGAATCATCAACGGATAGTTTTATCATTTTATTTATTCATCTTTTGCTTACAGATCAGACAGTATTGAGACCATGTAGATAGCTCATGCTCTATACGAATAAACATACAGAGCTACACGTTTCTTCATTAGAGACAGATCAAGACATTTTTTTTACTCACGTGACAGTTAATGGACTGCGTTGTTTCCCAATGTGACCCACAATCGTTTCTCTAGACCAGGATCCTCCCCAAAAGAGCCCCCGATCAGAGAGGTTGTTATTGACCTAACCCTAATTGCTTCATTATAAAATAATTTTTTGTTATTCTCTCTCCATATCATAGGTAACCTGCATCACATGGTAAATTGCCCCCAGCGAGTGAAGTGTATTGGAGCCTAGAGAGAGTAGAAAGGAAAGGATTCTGCTTGGAGTTCTAATGTTTGTTGTCATTGTCCAAGCAAAACACTTGAATATCAATGACTAGTGAAATTACAGTCATTGTTGGATATGGCTTACCTGGGTAATGAAATATGTGTTTTACTTGAGTGCATGTCAATATACAGTATATATTATTTTCTTCAATTAAATTGGCATCACAAGTGTGTGAAATTAGGGTTTCCATTAACACTGCTAGCTTTGTTTCAACTACCCAAGGACACCTGCTGTGTCTGTGTTATTCTACTTCCCAGGTGTTGGTTGTCAGTCATTAACGGCACGCATGGATCAGGTACTTAGCTTAACCTCTCAAAATAGAACTGTATGACACTGTAGTTCATTTTCACACATTTAAATTAGAGTTTTTAATTATTTAATATAGAAAAGCAAGTTATTACGGATGAGATTAGTCTAATTGTATTTCTATTTTTGTTAGTTGTATATGTTCCCCATGTTCTCCATCATAGGTGGCTATTAATAAAACTATTAAATATATTTGTCTATCGTAAGAAATACGATAAAAAGTATATTTCTTAACAGTTACACTGTTGGCATGGCTGATAATATTCACCAGTAATGATATGCAGCTTTTTGTAGAGCTGTGATGATAATGGGCTAATAATATTAATAATAATACCAATAATAATATTAATCCACACTTTCCCCTCTTGTTAACCACAAAGAAGGGTTTATAAAATGTTCAATGGAGTTATATTGGCCAGTTGATACAATGCTGTAGGTTTGTAAGGTTTGGGACATTGATACATTGATTTCTACAGATCAACAGCCTCACAAGTGGAGACACATTTTTGTAATTTATTTGTCTCTTTCTTATGTGATTCTTGAATTATACATTATTTTTTAAGCACTCTTGATTGCATCCAGAAATTACACATTATGTACCTACTAGCTTTTAGTTTTTGTAGGATCTGTAACTCATTTCCTTAAATATTGAAGGTCTAGAATCTCCATTACTAAAATGATCATACATTATGTAACTTGTTTATAGGTCAACATGTATTTTCATTTTAGTATTGAATATGGAATTGCACTATTGAGATTAACTAACCCAAATTGTTACTGCAATTTTGCATTTGCATTTTGGAGGTTTTAAACTGGTATGTCAATGTGGTTGTGAGTCAGAACACGGCTCACCCTTATGAATTGCTGCAAGTCTGAGAGGAGAATCAATTTATTAAGGTCTTGAACTAAATTGGTCAAATCTCGTGGTAAATTGATCGGCATCACTGCACGTTTGATTCTGTCTGGGGCTGCAATCGATGGTCTGTGACCCTCAGAAGCCCCTCCTCAGAGTACACTTTAGCTTTTGATGTTAAAAAGGAGCATTCCACCCAAAAATATAAGCATACTTTTTCATTTCATATTCATATCTATCTATATTGTATGAATTCAATGTTTAAAGTCGTTACTGCTAGTTTTGAAATACAAGTCATGTACAAGTCCAGCCTCGTTAAACCCGCAGGACAATCGGCATACTGTAACTGCTATTTATGTATTTGCATTTTGTGCCATAAATGAAATGTGCATTATGTCTAAATTTCAAAAAGCCATACACCTTATAGATAAAAACATGAAATATACTAGGCTTACATTACACATACACTCTTGTAAACACTAAAGTGCCTGCCGAACATACATTTATGTATGAACTCTGACCCACCTTCATTATTATTCTCCCCAGAGGTATAGCCCAAGTGAGGAAGATGTTAATATATGCCATCTTTGATGTGGTTGGCTACAGCCAAAGGAAAACTTTATCAGATCAATTTAGGGCTTGAGTTATGTAAATGATACAACTACTGACAACACCACCTATATTTCCCAGCAACCAATGGGAAAACTAAGCTATAAGATACAGTGGTATTGACGGGGAAAGCTGATGGATATATTGGCTAAGATTTATCTCGCGGAGATGAGCTTTCACATGACATTATGATGGATTACAGGGTGCAACAGTGCACTCTAGTGGCCAATAGGATAGCCTGCAATATGCAAATACCACATCGAAATTAGACCAACGGCTCTTCTAAAGGCATTTCACGGCCAGTGTGTATAATGGGAAAATGTTTATTAAATATCAATTTGTTCAGAAAAGGGGACTGAGAATGTAGCCTACATAGCAAAAGAATTTCAAACACAGTCGTTTTTGGTCAAAACCCATCATCACAGAAAAATCAGGTTGGATATGTTTGGGTCTCATGCTAAAGCAACCGTAACTGGAAATACGATAGATGGTAGTAACAGAATAAAACACGGTAGCGTTACATTACACACAATTACATGATACAATATAAATATTCATTTATTTACTTATTTACGGCTGCATCCACCCATGCTGAAAGAAAGAAACATCTCTAACTGACAGAGGCACACACACACAACTGCACACATGGTCACTGCGCACATACACTGGACGACATTCACAGGCATTCATGCACACAGCCACTCTCGCACTATTCCATATCATGCACCCGTGCACACACATTCACATTCAATAACGCAAATCTAGAAGCACTCGGGCAGAACACACCTGCATGCAGCACAGGTATTTGTGTGTATGTGTGCCCAATTTCCAGGAACTATAAATAAAACATGGCAAACAATGGTTTGTCGATGTGTGTGTGTGTGTGTGTGCACTCGCCGTCGCCTATGTGCGACCAAGCAGGCCAGGGGGATGTCACTCTTTGACATCCACTTACTGTATTAAAATGCATCAGAGAACTGTGGCTACTAGTTTCACTTTAACGTCAAATCAGATTGTATTAAAAATGTTACCTATAATTAACAATTATTTAAAGCTAAACAGGATCACTTGGCATGTTCGTAGCTCCTCTGGTTGTAAGATACAACTGCACCCTGTATGTTATTGAAAGATGTCTTGTTGATCAGACCTTTCAATTCACCACACCACACTCCCTTTTTTTCACTGTAGTTGAAGAAACAACTTTGCATTATCCATGGTGTGTAGAAAGGCTTGTCTGTTAACATAGCAAGTGATACATCACTTCCCATGCACCAGTACAGTGTATTTTCCACCACTGTACCATCCAGTACACTAAGACACTAATAATGGCAAATGCAAGGTCGTCTCATGTTATGCTGTTAGTTTGATTCGGGCTTGGGAAGACCAATTCTAATACCAGTATCAGGTAAACATTAAGTTAGTAAGCATCAGTTTAACATTGAATTAGATCTCTACAGTTGGGTTTCCTGCCTTGAATTCCAAGTAGAATAACTGACACAACTGGTTCTTGTATTGGACACAAGTAATTAAAAGTGATTGTGATTCAATGAGCAGGATTCCACTGCTCATATCTGCCTTATGAGGGGTACAAGAGGCAGATGTGGTAGGCCTATGTTGTTTCTCGCTGATGTCACGCGGCTTGCTCTTTTCCTTGATAAAACAAATTGCGAGGCTTCACTCTGCGTAACAGCTGGGAACAACTGCTCATCTGAGTGGAAGAAAATAAATCAAAGCCTTTGTCATCTTTTTGGGGATGATTCGTCTAATTCTTGTCTGTTATGTTCAAGGGGTAAGGAGGAAGACTGATAGCGTGTGTCCGCGTGAGAGCGAGAAAGAGATGAATGTGTGTTTGGACCAGCTGCACAGCAAATCTGTTTATTCTGCACAATTTGGCATCAAACACAACAGACTGCTGAGTGCCTGCTACTGCTGTGGTGCCCCATTAAAATGGAATTTATTGCCGCCTTAAGAGCAAGCGTGAATTACAACGAATTTTCCCTCTCCTCTTTTTCTCCTCCCTCGCTCTCATTTGCAACTTCCCTTCTCTCCTGGCAGTGGTGTGTGGGTATTTTTCCCCTCTTGGCAGCAGCTGTCAGACAAGTCGTCAGAACGCCTCGTTACAGGCAGGCTAGGCAGGAAACACCAGCATCACTGCCACCCCCGGTGTCACCTGAAAGAACTCACACACACCTAGCTGAAAAGTGTGTGCCACCCAGGATCTGCCCAGTCCTATAGCTTTTACCAGGGTGGCATCTGACACAGGAGATGGATATAACACCGATCATGAACACTTCACTGTTGATATTGCTTTTGACTGGTAACTATATTGTGGGGCCGTAGAGTCTAGTGGTCTAGGTGTTGGACTCCCAGACGTGAGGTTGTGGGTTTGAGCTCCAGAATTGGCCCACCTGTAAGCATCCTTGAGCAAGTTGCCTAGTCCCATCTGCTCCATGTGATGGAGCAGATGGGACTTTGGATAAAACCGTCTGCAAAATTGTCCTTTATTTCTAATATACAGTATAACAATTTATGTTTTAACATTCACTATATAACATTCAATTATACCTTATAACCTACCATCAGGGCTGTGATTCGGCCACAAGTAGCCTGTGTTTCCTGCCTTCGAACAAATTATGGAAAATTAAATTTGATCTATATGATGTTGTGTAACTACAGCATTATACTTACTGCTCTCAGGTTTGAGTTAGAGATAGGAAGCCTAAATACATTCCACAATTTTTAAATAGCAGTCTTTACCACAGCTTTAATGGTCAAGTTACTTTCCAAGTTTTGGGGTTTGACAACCTCTTCCCTAATATGCCTGCACTAGAGAGCCACGGCAGTCAATGCCTTTGGATTTACACTGTTAAACGAACATGAACGCTCCATAAGTCTCCTCGACCAAAGATAAATTCATATCTAATGACCGTGGCTATTGTCTGGGAGGGAGGGGCACTCTTTCATTATGGCTTCTTTCCCCCGCGCTTCTTGGTGGAGATAATTGATTTCTCTGTGGTAACAAGGTATCGACCACGCAAGCCGGCCGGCTGAGGGGGCTGAATCCAAAGAAAGGGGTGGAGCGGGAGCTGTGGCAATAAGGAGGGATGCAGGGTGCTGCCGGAGCCCGGAGCCCTGCTTAGCCTCTGCTAAGCAGCCATATCATTATTTAGTACGAAGGGGTTTTAAGTAGGCGTAGCATGCAGATGGTTGGGCTTCTTGTGCAAGGTCACAGCATTATCACATGATGTTAGCACACTCTGTCAAAGCATTAGTGATGGAAGGGGGGGGGTGAAACAAAGGCTTTTTAAAGACAGACACATCTTATCTCTTCAGGTTTATGTATCCTGTTGCTAAACTTAAACAGCTTATTACATTGTACAGAAAAAAAAACATCCCCGCTACACACCTGGGCAATTTAGTCTCCATTAGCCTGTATGTTATTGAACATAAGAGATAACTAAAGTAGAAAACCCATCTAAATACAGGGAAAACATGCTAACGTATGCTGATAAATGATCAGTTTGGTGTAATTGGCTGACGTGGGATTCATTTATCGGCTTGACACTGGTCAGGGGTTGACAGTATTGATCTGAACCTAAGCAAGGCTCCAGTTTCCAGACAAACAATACAATCATTATCAATAAAGGTTGCTTCATAAGAAATAGTCAAGCAACATGTAAAAACTTCCATACGCATTTTCCTCCCCTTGCACTTTGCAATACCACCTAGAGTTCACTGTATAAATAGAGGAATTAAATAGTGTTGTTTAGTGTTTACGAGCTTGCATTGTAATTTATTTAAAAGCTCTTAATTGGACCAGTTACTCATTTGAATCTTGTAGTCCCTCAGCACAGCAGTGCTCCATCACAGCACACTGGGGCAATGTGGAATACAGAGCTCCAGTTATCCACAGCCAGCTGTTTGATGTCTACAGCCACAGCGTATGCTACACCGCCATACAGTCTAAATAAGCCGAGTCTCTCTCACCGAGGATCCCTCGGTGAGAGAGCAGAGCGACACGCAGGAGACCTTATTCCGGGCTAATGACCTACTAATGTTGATTTGACTATTGAGGGAGAAATAAAACCCAACATACCATGCTTATTTGGGAAAACACAGATACCGTATTGTCTTTTCTCTAACCAGCCTTTTGTAATGTTGAAACACTATATGTAGAAGGTTCAGTCTGGTGTAGCGCTTTCATGACCACTGGTAATGGAACAACTAGCAGACATATAAATGATACCTTCTTTAATTCTTAACATTGTTGGACCTCATCAGCTCAGCCCAATATATTATGGAGATCACCATAATGCCTATTAGAACAATGAGCCAAATGGCATTAGCATTTGAGGTCATGCCTCTCCTGGATATCTTGCTGTGCGCTCGCCCCTTTCATATCTTGAATAACAATGGCCAACATTCAATTTGCACTAGAAAGATGAACCTGCAGCATGTTGAACATGAATTAGGCTTTTGGTTGCATGAATACAGAATTCATCAAATGTATCAAATTCACAGTTAATAGGGTAACACTAATGCTCGTCCAGAATTAGTGGTGACAAAACCCATGTACACTTCACAGATCTGCACAATTACAGCAGGGGTCCATACCCCACATGCCCATCCTCACACATGAACAAGCAAGGAGACAAAAGCACAAGCTTTTTGAGGCTTTATTTTTAGCCCAGACGTGGCCTTTTGTGCCATATTACTTCAGCTTAAGCTGCAGAATGCATCTCAATTCGGTCCACATGATCAAGAGCCCTACATTAGTCAAACATGGTTTTACAGAGCTATATGGTATTATAGTAATATATGAATACTTGTCAAGTGTGATTCTACCAAATACAAGATAGACTTAAATGACATCGCCAACACTTGGAAAGTGACTGTAAAAGCATCAGAGAACATGATTTTAGTGGAGGAAGGTAATTTCAATAGCAGTCTAGATTTCATCACCGCAGAATAAAGACTCAAATACTCAGCCGGTCCATAAAAAATAAAACAATAAGAACAATACCAATTAATAAGTTGATGTTACATCTCTGGTTGGCTTTGAGACACAGGTGGAACATGTTTACTGGGCTTTCCAAAGATAAAACAATAGCAACACTTTATACACTAAGCGGAAATGATGTAAATTAATTCATATACTGGACATTCACAGAAAGAACCTTCAGAGGCCACAGTGATAAATGGTGCAACAGCAACCTCCTGTGGCTTTTCTAAAGGCAGAAAATACATTTATGTGGATTGATCCACAGAGTGCAAAATGCAAGTTATTCCCATTCAATCATTACATTACCAAAAAAAAATACAAGATCTGGCATGGTCTGTATATCTTTTCTGCCATTATAAAAGACACATACAATTTTAGTAGCAAGGAACATAAATATACAGTAGAGTAATACATTAAAAGCATGGAAACAAATATATATTTATATACCATCTTCTCAATGATCACGTGGCACAAATTCTTTTGTTCATCTTCCACTTTCAATGTTCTAAATTTTCCTGGCCATTGTGGTTATAACCACAGGTTAAAAGATTATATTAAAAAAAAAAAAAAAAACACATCACAGAGATAACAGTACAGTTTCGGTCAATTTAAAGTTAGTAATCAAAAGGTTAAAAAAATCAGTTGTGCACACATACAAAATATTTTAGTAGGAAAATGTGGTTATAGACTATCATTAAAATATAAAAATCAGTGGTAAAAGTTTTGCTGGAATTGCACAGCTGTTTCCCACGTTATGTAAATAAAACAGTATTAGGTCGTGGCAGCAGCTCTTTGGTGAGTGTTCCCATTTTACCTCAGCTGTGGAGAAGCAAAGAAGTTTACCTGGCGATTGGAGGTAGTTGAAGGTTTACTCCTGCTCCCAAATCTAGAGGGGATAACAAAGGGAAATATAAGTATGTCAGCATATAAAACGTTTGTGTTCTAGAGGAGTGCTTCTAAAAAAAGGGGACTCTGACCCTGATGTTTTTCACGATACCTTTTTTAGCACAACGTGAAAATATAAATTCCACTCTAAACCATAAACTGCACTGAAAAATATTTGCACATTATTACAAATAAAACAAAAAATACTTAATTATTGCAATTCATAACAATGCTTCAATTATGAATGCTGTATTAGTAAGCAAGTAAAAATATAAGATAATTTCAGGTGGTCTTGGCCCACAGTTTGAGAACCAGTTATAGAGATACAAAAAGGTAATTATGTGTGCATCAATCAGTTAACGTACACACACATACAGGTGTGTGTGCTTACAAGGAGGTGCTGGACAGTGTCTGCTTCATGCGCTGGGACAGGGAGCTGGAGGAGGGTGTTTTGGTCATGGCCTGGTGCTCTGGGGTCGTCACTGGTCCCAGGATGCTCACTGGACCACAGACAGACAGATCAGTTGTACACATGCGGGCCTCAGATCACATTAAACTAATACTGGAAATATTAAAAAATATATATGTAGGTTATTTACCTACAAATCCTGGCAATTCCAAATTAAGTCAATTTAAATGACTGTAATATACGGTTGTAATATAATAAAAATGTGGAAAGCTCTAAGGGCAATGCATACAGCCATGGAAAAGATTGAGACCGCTGCATATTTCTTTAAAAAGATATACACACACACACACACAGTTTTATTCATATTTAATGCATTTATTAAAATGTATATTATTTTATTTTAAAACATGTGCAGTGCAGTCATTTTTCCATGGCTGTATGTATCAAAAGCTATTTTATTAAGTATATTACATAATAAAGCAAGGTCTTTTGAGCACTTTTCAAAAATAACAGCAGTGTTGCCTTTTCCCCCTACAGTACATACAGAACACCACACTGATGTACCTTCATGGTTTGGAGTGTTCATGTGCTCAGTATGGTCCATGTCCATCATGTCTGGATAGGCATACTGGCTCCAGTAGCCTGCTGGGATACTCAGCAAGCGCTCAATCACCTAGAAACACCACCAACAATATAACACTCCAGGGTTTTTTTTCTTGAGAAAAGTCAGGAGAGACATTTTTGTCAAGTGCAGGCAACGAGCCCTACCCGTGGCTGTCTGTTTGTGTCCTGCAAGATGGTCATGGGGTCTGGGTCAGCCACCGCGTGGCCCACTAGGGTGGGGCCAAACACTCTGGCCAGGTTGTGCACATCCATTTTGGTGTCCACACACTGGGACACCCTGGGGAGCACACAGAGCAAAGGGTTCATGTTAAGAGTCAAACCTGCTCTTTTATTACAGGTCAGTAAAGTAGGAGGCAAACGTTCCCAACTCCTCTACGCTCCACTTGTAGGCACGCCAGTTGTGTTGGACAGCGGAAGTCAATAAAAGTGGGCGTGTGGAAAAAAGATGATGGAATGCAAAGCGTCTTTAGCGTGCCGGTGAATTGAAGCCCTTACTTCTGCAGATGGATCATGAGGCAGGCCAGAGTATCTCGGTTGGGTTGAGGTAGCTCACCGACAGCCTGGTACAACATGGCAAGGCTGTTGTCCTCATCCTGGATTTCTGAGAACATATGAAAGCCAATTATGAGTTACACATGCTAGCACCGTTTTAAAAAGGCTCACACGTATAAACCATAATAAATCC
>JAODLI010000020.1:4010712-4026299 GCA_027575585.1 Percopsis omiscomaycus
ATGTGCTTTTGGTGAGGGGGGGCTGGAGTTTGTCTTGATTAGGGGAGTCTGGGGTGCATGGGAGTACGGTGATAAGGGCGCTTGCCTGCACTGCATGTGTGTCTGCGTGCGTGCACATTTGTTGTGTGTGTGTGTGTGATTGCTAGTGTGTCTGTAGATTCACACAGATTTATGGGTGTGTTTAAGGAAGGTGTGTGTCTGTCAGAGATCAGACAAGTCAAAGAGAAGTGTCATGGGAAAATGTGTTTCATAGCTGCTCCCAATAAACGAGAATGCAATAAATTAGCCTCAGGCACCCATTGCTTGTTAAGTGGAATTGCTGATTTGATTCCATATCTTTGTCCACCAAACCTACACATATTGCTATCATTGTTGTAGCTGCAATGCAATCTGAATAGCAGTGAATAGCAATGATAACAGTGTATGTAATATAACAGTTACACACAACAGATAACAGTTCTGTTTGTTTGAAATACTAAAGTTTTTGAATTGCTACAGGACAAATCTTGAGAAACCTAAATGTAGCAGTAAAAAGCAATAACAAAGTAAAACACAATATCAGACACCAGAGTATGCTCCATGCAAGACAGTCATCTCTTTTGACCATTCTACAGTCTTTGAAGCTATTCCAGTTCACGCAAAACCTCAGAGGACTGAATGAATGAGATTGCATATAATGTGTTTGTTTAGCCAGTTACAGTACGTTTTTCTTCTTATCTCGCCCATTTGTCATAATGTGTTTGGCCCTCTACTCATCATAAACACCATTACAGGGCAAATAGGTGAAATAGCTCCTCCCTCCCATTAACAGTCTATTAAGACAAAATCACAAGATTGAATCAGAAGACACCGAGCGTCTTATTTAGACAACCGCTAGAACTTCTCCTTGCCACTTGGTTCAGCAAAATTCAGCAATGTACAGTATGTATTGTTTATTAGTTGTAATGCTAAACTGTCTGACCGCCATAAGCATATAATTGTGATAAGAATATTGGCGTAAGCATATAAAAGTGAGATATGGTAAAAGTAATGCAAGAGAAGCAACTGTGCGTTTTCCGCAGTAACAGTTCAATGTACATAGCACAAAATGTTTTTTATACGTCCATCTTTCCTTCCAGTCACTTCCTTTATTGGG
Organism: Percopsis omiscomaycus; assembly: GCA_027575585.1. Lineage (NCBI taxonomy): Eukaryota > Metazoa > Chordata > Actinopteri > Percopsiformes > Percopsidae > Percopsis > Percopsis omiscomaycus. The sequence continues at coordinate 4,011,848 of JAODLI010000020.1, forward strand.
CTAACATGTGATATGCTTATTATTTCCATCATATTCAATTAGGTGTCCTGCATATGAAGCAAGCCAGTTTGCATTGACCATATCACACGCCCCTGCTCCCCCAACAGATTTTTGTTGAAACCACTTCAACAGAAGTGGAGAATATCTTTCATCCCGTCGCCAACATTAGCCTCGATTCTCCCTTCTCGTGTCTATTTTCATTGTTAAAAGGGACTTGAAAACTCAATGAAAATCCCCCTTTGTGATGTTTACTCTGTCTTTTCCCATATCCGCTCCCTCTCTGTCTGTAGTCTCCCACACTTATTCGCCAGAGTCCCGGATGCGAGCTGCTTGGAGCCAGTGACAGTCTATGGATGAAAGGCCAGAGGGAGGGGGAAGATGGTAATGAAGCGGAGGGAAGAGACACGGGGTCCCCCGGGGGGGAGGGGGTGGGGGTGTCTCACGGGACTTGTTGTGCTGTCAAACCGTGACCCCCGCGCCCCCTGGGAGCACATCGGTGGGCATGGTGTGGGTGTGGTGAGTCACGTGATGCCAACAGTCAGACATGGGAAGTGACCCTGTCTGTACTGATGGCCAACTGCCTTCTGTTAGATACCCATGCAATCACTCATATAGATCAGTGTTTCTCATATAGGGGGTACACATACTCCTAGGGGTATGTGGAGTGACTATGGGAGTTACGTGTGAAAAATAAAAATTATAACTTTAATTTTGCAATAATAACATTGAAAACAGTATTCCTATTTTTCAAAATGTATTTCAACAGCCACACACACACACACACATACACACATACACACACACACACACACACACGCACCCACAGGCCCAGCCTTGACACAGGCATATGAAGAATTTGGTGAGTGAGCTATCCTAGGGTTGCACAGAGAGTATCAAACACTCATTCCAAACGCCCACCTTGAGCTGTCTCGCTATCCGCCAAGGCACGGTGGCGTAAGCTTGACAGCTCCTGTGAGTGGCAGCCGGCGTTGTGCGACGTCATCCCGCATGTAGCTCTGCTTTTGCTCAACAATTTACCACTTTAAAAGGCCCGATGGCCAATCTGCAGACAATCGTCCCCTGTAACACTATCTGGGCTTTGCTGATAAAATGCAGATGTGGCTCCTCTCAATGTGAATTTGCGACCCATTAAGTGGAGGCCCCTCCTCGTTCCTCAGTGCTCCATCCCTCCTCTTGGCCCAGGCTCCAGACCGCCTTTTCAGAGACATTCCCCAAAAGCAGGTATGTGGATAGTATCAGCCCAAGCAGCCACAATGGTGAATTTGTTCAACAAGGAGCACCGCATTACTTAAATCCAAGCGTGGCTCTCCCTCTCTTTGAGATCTGCGGACTAGATTGGCACAGTCTCCCCAGCGTCTCGTTTAGGGCTGGACAAAAGGTGAATTCAAGCGCTCCCTTTGAGATTCACATGACCTGACTCCGGCCTATTGATGTCAAGACTCCCCTCCGTCTCCCCTCATGTCTCCAGTGGGCCGCCATCACAGCTGGGACCAAGTCTGCTCGAGTCTCAAGCCTAGGGACACAAGACAAATCACAAGTCTCCACAACCAATTTTAACTCTGCATCCGTTCCATATATAATTCATTTAAGTCATACAAATGTACAGCAAAAAACATACAATAACATCCAATAAAATCAAAGTCCCAGTCTCAAGTCTCTAGAACCCAAGGCAAGTCATTTGAGGCAGACTCAGGTCCACTACCTGCAGACCTCCTGAACACTAGCAGGTATGGTTATGAATGGTAGGGAAAGGTATTGAACTCCTTCTTGGTTAACCTCCTTTGGTTAAATCTGTCAGACTGCTGGTTGCACTACATTTCTGCTGATTCTTGCAAAATTTTCCAAGAATTTCACCTTTTAATTTCAACTTTACGACTTACGACTTTATTTTCTCTTATTTCCATATAATTCCACTGAATTTAGTTTTGACCACTTTGACTGCCACTGACTGGAAGGTGACCTAATCACAGTGTCGCAGGCTGTTTATACTGACCTCATTGTTCAGGTTGTAAAGAACCCCCCTCATCTGTAGCCCAGTAGTGCCTCAGGCTATGCCTTTACATACTCTCTGATGTAGCTCATTGCACCACTTCACTATGAATAGGGAGAGTTAAAGTCAAAGCTTGGAGCAATAGAGGAGAGCATTATGGATGAGCACCCTGTGCAAAAGACCAACTGAAAAGAGCCCAGTGACAGTTTAATTGGTCGAATTAGTCATGATATTTAAATATTCTCTGTTGACCAGCCAATGACTGAAGTGTATGCTACTGCCAGTTGAGCCAACCACAAAACTCTGTCCAGATTGCAAACTAGACACATTAGGCTTCTCCTTTGTGCCAGCAAACCCAAGTCCAGTGGCACACCACACCTTTGCCAGTGCAGTTCCTTGAAAACGTTTCATTGCTACTTTCTGGCTACGTCAAAAAACATTAAAAAAAAAAAAAAAACTCCTTTATAGTATCTGTCAGCTCCCTCACTCTCCAACATAAACAGGTGTTCCGCCCAAGCTGGTGTATTTACTTATGTCAAGTCTGTGCTTACATACACAGACACTCAACACACTTTTAACATTCTCCCCATTGCTACAGTCGACCAGCGCTTGGCACCAGTGTCCACGGTCCGCTACAGTGTTTCGAGAAGACAAATTAAGGCCATATAATTTGCCTGCTGAAAGAGACGCTCTGTATCGCAGGTGCCCAAAGCAGGCGTTACCTTCCTTCCCAATCAACAGACCCCCACAGCCTGCTAGCGCTCAGATCTAAAGAAACTATATAAGCAAACTATAGAAAATATCTCAAGCCACAGCGCGGTTAGCATGGGTGTAAAACACGTCGGTCCGCGGACAGCACGCGCTCACGATGACTGGTGGCGACAGTAACATGGGTGTGTGATTGTGCACACATATACGCATATGTGACTGCAGAGATTGTGAGTGAGTATTCGATTTATAGGTATATACATTCAAGGAGAAAACTAAGGGTAAAGTAGAGTTGGAAAAAAGTACCAAGAGCGCCGGGAAGACGAGTAAATTGCGTGAGTCTCTGACAGCAGGCCGAGAGGTCTGAGAGGGAAACTGTGATAGAGCACATCAAAATGCCCACGTGTAGTAATCCTTAGAAGACACAAAGACATGCACTCAACAGTGTTGTGTTTGTGTGAGAATGTGGCTTGGCCTTCAGCCACCTTCAACAGTTCAAAAAAGTGCCCAAGAAAAGAGAAGAGGCTGTCCCTTATCTTTATTGCCCCCCCCCCCCCCCGTCTCTCTCTCTCTCTCTCTCTCTCTCTCTCTCTCTCTCTCTCTCTCTCTCTGTTACTCTCTATATAAATGCTTGGCAGTTTTACGCATGGCTGGGAGCAATTTCCCACAATGTGTAAATTAGTCAATCTCCCAAGTCAGTAAAGTGGCCTTTGATGGGGAGGACATTAATGAAGTGTACCATTAGGCCTCACATTTGTATTCTTAGGGGCTCTCCAAGCTTTTGATGTCGCGGGGCCCCATGGCTGATTATCCACATGCCAGCGCTGCATGCTTCTGTTACTTAGAAAGGGGGGGGGGGCAGAGAGAAAAAGAGAGCAGAAGATGTGTTTTATGTTTTCTCTTCAGCTTTTTCTATCCTTTCAGACCCTCTGAGATGCCCCGCTAGCCATTTGATACTGACCCGTCTGAGACAGACAGAAAGAGAGAGAGAGGAATGGAGAGATGTAGAAGGAAGCGAGCGAGAGAGTAGAAGGCGAAAGCAAAGGAGAGGCAGAGTTTGAAGGCAGGAGAGCAAAAGGGTGCACCGTCCAAAAAGCTAAAAGGAGCTGGACTTCTCTCTGACACTTCAAAGCGTTGTCTGGAGTAAATTGCTGTGGACTGCTTCATTCAGAATATAAGGGCTCTCCCTTTGCGGATGACAGTTGCATGGTGACAAAGTTCAATTGGCACTGGTAGAAGGGGGGGACTCAGATCAAAGCGGGACCATTGTAATGGTTTTGTTCCGTGGAAAATCGCTTTTTGTCCCTGGCCTTTTCAAGCCAACTCCTGGCTCCAGTCGGGGTAAATGGGATTTTTAACTCCCTTGTGTGGGTGGAAGAGTAAAGCTGGGGGGTGCTTGGAGGAATGGAGGGAGGGGAGTTTCTTAGCCTCAGGGTAGGGAACTCAGGACCCCACCGCCCCCACCCCCTGCTTCTCCCCCTCTAACCCTCAAACCCCCCCCCCACCATCACGCTCTCTCTCCGCCCTCTGACAATGCAAGGCCAACGATGTTGATGTTATTGGGGCCTTTCATCTAAACCCTGCGTCATAATCTTCACAGAGAGAGAGAGAGAGTTTAGAGGGGCAAGCAAGCACTTATGATTGTTGCAATTACCTGAATGGGATGAGGCAATGACTCATGTGCTTGTTTCCATGACGGAGCGTTTAAAATTTTTTTCTCTGTTGCTCTTTGCATGCTGGACGCACAATTGCTCTTTCTCTCTCTCTCTCTCTCTGTCTGTCTGTCTTGCTCTCTACGTCTCACTTGCAGTGTATCCTCGCAAACAGTCTTATCTCGTCTGAGGTGAAACACGTCTGTAAGGCGAGGCGAAGCAGGACAAACAAACAATGATCAGAAATAATCAACAGCTTTCTGAGCCATCAAGTACCCTCCCCCCGACCCCCCGGCCCCCCACCCCCGCGCCACCCTACCTCTCTCTTCCCTCTTTCTCCATCTATTTTCACACCCTACTTGGAGCGTAAAAGACCCTGGCTAGAATGAAGTTATTGGAACTCAATGGGGTGCTTGCTCCAATTCATCACATGCCTTTTCAGTTCCTGATATTTAGTGAATCAGGAAGGCTGACCATCACACTGAACAGGTAATGTGGGATATTGATTTAATGTATTTATTGTATTTCTTTCATGTATAACAAATGACTGTAAACCGGTCTCATGTGGGAAATTTATTCAATCCTGATCACGAATAAGTCATTGGTATATATATGTATATATACATATATATAGTATATAAAACGGAAAATATTACAATTTAAAAATATATTATAATAATATATTGTGTGTGCGTGTGCGTGCGTGTGCGTGTACGCGTACAGTAAATGTAAGTGCGTCCATGTCTGTGCCTTCACACAAGGTATGAGGAGGTATTTTAGTAGCCAAGTGCGTCAGACAGAGGTTGAGATTGGTCTGCGTGATTGACTGTACAAGCTGTGGGCCAAATGTCTCCGTTTCTTTCCCCTGAGCTTGGGGAGAAAAGTGTTATTTCTTCAAAAGCCCCATTTGAGAAACCCCGCAAGCCTGTAATTGCTGGGGAAAAGGCTGGACAACCTGCCAAGCCAAACACTTGGGAGGGAATTTGAAATATTGTAAACAGTAGAGTAACCCACTCACTGTCGAAACCGAGAGAAAAGAAATTGTGGGTGTTGCAGATGAGTGCATGAGTGTATGTTTTTTAAAAGAAAGTCCTTTTTCTCCTCAGAGAAACGGAGAAAAGACAACTACTCACTGAAAACTACATCCCCCCCTGAAGAGTTTCCTTCATTGGAAAACAGAGAACAGGTTAAGCCTTTTCTTATCCAATCATGTTTTCCTTCTCATAGCTTTAAATGAGAACACATCAGGGTCCAGTGTTAAATCTTTTACCAATGATTATCTCCTGGACTGAAGTTGTTGAAGCCCCCCCCCCCCCCAGTTTTCAAGTCGCATAAATTGTTTATGATTGCCAGTAATGTTTTTCTGTGTTGAAACAATATTTTTCTTGCACTGTTAAATGAAAGCAGGGGATTATTATTATAGTGTGACCCCCCCCCTTTCCCATCTTAATGACCCGAATAACACTCCTGGAGTAGAACCCATTAAAACCCAGTTTGGGTTCAGTGAAACGTAGCAGTTCTGTGGGCTTATTTTTCCTCCTGCTTTCTTCTCTCATTTTTTTTCTCCCTCCTCTCTGAAAACCAAAGTCCCCCGACACCAATTAGAAGGCAAAAACGGAAATCACCGACCAAACATGACATTTACAGGCTAGAGCTCAAGACTTTTAACAGTTCCCCCACCCTCTCTTTCAGAAACACACACACTACACACAAGAGATACACAGGCATACAATATATACACATGCAGACAGACCCACGCATATAGATGCAGGCACAGACACACACACACACACACACACATACACACACACACACACACACAACAAAGGTATACATACTGTATAGGTAGCAACACGCAAACACTACATACAGCAAGACTTACAAAGTCAAATTGACTCAAAAATATCCACAAGTTACAGACACTAACACAAACACATGTACACACACACACATGGTTTCATAGAGTCCTGCTGTCTCTGACTGTCTCTGTAGGAGCCAGTTATCAGAGGAACACGTCATCAACTTGAAATTTCCCCTCTTATACAGTAAGTGAGTCAGGCAGCCACCTCATCAGACTGCCACCCTCATCGTCGATCAGTGTCAGTCTGTGCAAATTACAGCTAGATGTTTGTGTGGCTGTGCTCTAACTAGCACGGACCACAGCATTAATTACGACGAAAACACATTGTTAGCGCTCAGCCCCGCATAAACCCCCATGGTGTCTAACCTGAGACTCCAGAATGCACACAAAAACCGTTGTGTAATTACTGATAATTAAACTAATTAGAGGCAGGCTTTGCCCCGACGGTGCACATGTTGGGGCACTCATAATATTCAAACAGCGCAATGCAAACACGTTTCTTTTCTGAGCTGTATATTGCCTCAAAGCAACACACCCCTCCGTCGGCAGCGCCAGTTGGCGTAGATACATGGCAGTGCCAACGTTCTCTATACTGATGATGTTCACCATTAGCGACATGCTCATTAGTCAGCTTTTCCTTCCTGCGGAAGAGGGTCTGCCATTTCATCCCAATCATGGTTTGCTTTGAAAGGTTTGGGATGACTGTAAAAAAAATGGTGTGGCAGTTAACTTGTTTTTATTCATTTTTTTCCAGATTACTATCTGGCACTCCTGCAGTCATGGTTGACAGAAAAGAGATAAAATGGATCATTTACTGCCTCTATTGGGGGTGGGCGGGAGTAGAGGGAATAGGGGGAGACTGAAGGCATGGGGAAAGAGGTGCCTCAGTTTTCCAAAGACCTTGGAAACTTTTGTTGCTTGTGTTGCAAATTTGTCTACTAACTCTGAAGGAATGAAAATCACTCCACAAAAGAAGCACTCAGGTTTCAGTTTAAAAATTGATATGGAAACATTCTTAAATAAATTACATTTAAATAATAATTTAACCCTGGGAAAATCTTTTTTTCAGATTTTCTGACATGCCCTACCCCATTGTATGGATTATGGTGCCACTGTAAATAACCTTTTACCTTTGTACCAGATTTTGTGTGGCATTATTAACTGTTTGTAATGTGGAGCATAGCTAGGGAGGAGGAATTTATCAGATGCAGATTTGGTGGGTAAAGACGGCCACAGTGGGGAGTGGCCACGGATGTCTCTATGCGGTTTTGATAAAGAAGGAGATTTATGCTCTCTCCGCATTTATGGGTCTGGCCACTTGCGGCAATGCCTATTTAGACCTGCCGCCACCTCTGTCTGGATAAGCTGCATGGGGAGAAGCGGATATCGCTAGGAGCCCCCATCATCACCCCACCTTTTCAACTCAACCTCCCCACCCTGCTAGCACCGACTCAGCACCGAGCACTGATATCCTAGTAGCTGTAGGTGACTTTTGACATGCAAGTCGCTGTCTTGATAAGCTGTTAGCTGGTAGGAGGGAAGCAGTGACAGCTGCAGAGTGGGATTCCCCAGGGCATCTCACCGGGACCCCTGTCTTTTATGTCATAGAATCAACATTACATACCCTTCTGAGAGTTCATCCCAGAGACCTCATTGCATTCAAGTCTGGCATTTAATAAAAGACAGCTGTGTTTCCTCAGATTTTAAATACCCATATAAATTAAGATAAATAAAATCACAATGACTATACTATAATACTAAACATTTTGGTGAACAAAAAGTACAGAGTACCGATCAAATATTTTACAAGAGATAAAGAGCTGAACTAAGGATTACAGTAAAATTCCACAAATTATAACATTATTATCAATAATAACAACATTGATAACAGATGTCAAATGCTGACATGAATTGGGACGACATCAGGATGAGAACCTTCTCTTGCACACATAAGGTATATTTAAAAATAACTGCTAACAGTGGCCAAAAACATCAAAACCAAAACAAATATTCAAAACGGGATCCTTATTTTGCGGAAGCTCCGTCCAGTGGAGACTGACATATGTTCCAGATAGTCCACAGAGGCTTCATTCGGAAGAGTGAGGGCGCAGAGGGCAGGAGGGGGAAGCAAAGCGCTGCTGTGCTTGTCCCCCCTGGCTTATTGAATTACCTAAATGAGCTGAGGAGACCAGGCCAGGGCTCTTAGCCGTTTGAAGTTTACAAATCATTCTGACTGCTCTGGGGCTGGGGGGATGTCGTGCGGGAAGGAGAGAGAGGGGGGGGGGGGGCATCTTTTGATGCTTTAAATAAAAACATGAGGGAAACAAACAAACAAGGGAGAGAAGGATGAAGACGCAGGAGAAAGGGGGTAAGGAAACACCATGTTACCCATGGCAACTTGGGAATGATGATGGCTGGGAAACCACTTCCTGTGTGTGATGGGAAAATTGCACAAGCTCATTGTTGGTATCTGGATAGACTGAGAGAGGGAGACTGTGTGTTTGTGTGTCTGTACAGACGTGTTTGTGTGTATGTGTGTGTTAGTTAGCGGAAGGCACAGTTCTGTTTCTATAGCTTTGTCTCCATTACAGTAGGTGCTAACTGTTAAGGCAGCAAGCCATAAACCTTTTGGCTGAGGATCACTAGCCTTCATCAGATACCTCCTGTTCTCACATGTATCATAGGCAATTGCTTGCTACAATATTGAATAAAGACACTAAAATAACCTAATAGTATGCAGTACATATAATCTAACATCGTACTACATATTCATTAATTTAAAATTGTTATATTATATTATATTATATTATATTATATTATATTACGTTGTATTATATTACGTTGTATTATATAATATATAGTTATACTTATAAAGTTCCCAACACCCCTATGCAGACCACCAATTCATTGATTCTGTCAATATATAGCCTAAACAATAAAGGATTGTTGATGGTTTTGATTGAGGGAAGATAGCATGTTGTTAGTACAATCAGGGGGCTTTTTCCAACCTATTAAGTGGAACTAATTAATTATGGCATGGAAACGCATTAGAATGTCTCCCACAGAAGACAACATCTACTTTCAAATGGAAAAGCCTGAAATGTAATTAGTTACATAATCATGGCAATATAAGGTGGGGTTTATTCAAACCATATTGTCTACATTGCATGTCCTTATTTTCCTTTGCTGTCACTCAAAGCACTCGTAATACAGTATTTTATTTTCAAAAATATTTACCCGTATGTCCCATTTACTGATGTATTTCAGATACAACAGATGTATTTTAAATACATGTCTGCTCGCTCATTTATATAAAACACATGACACTGGATATGGAAAAAGTCCTACACCGTTACCTGACCTAACAATGAAAAGTGAGAACCTGAGTTTGGAATACAGTATATCAGGAGCTCAATCAACAACTGTCTGGGGATGTTAGGAACCCATTTCAACTTCTTGACCTGTTGTACCTATTTAAATCAAAGCAGACTCCTTTGTAACCATGCGACTCCACTCTAATTGGACGACACAGTGTCTGGGGGTCCTGAGATTGGACAGAACGCATGGCAAATTACCACACACTTCCTGTTCAATTTTACCAGGCACTCGAGCCGTCGGGGGAGTTGTTGGGCTTTGAAAAGTGTTTGCTTAGCTTGGCATCTCCACTAACCATGACCCTATTATAATGAAGAATAATTTGCCATTTTAGAGAACTCTTTTCTGAATGTGCCTCTTTGATAGCAACAACACTGCAGAGGTATGTGGATATGGTGCTAAACTGTATAATGTTAGAAAGTTTAGTAAACGTCCCTTTTCATTGCATACAAAATCTATTTTAAGGCCTAGTATAACATATACTTATGCGTGTGACATGAACCATTTAAGGACCACTGTACCAGCGGGATGGTAGTAGCCTACCATGTATGCATATGTGTGGTCCTTAAGTGGTTTAAATAATCAAATTATGAAATAATATATTTAACATAAATGCATTAAAATAAATGTGTTTCATTTACCCCCTTTTTATATTTTTTACAAACGATTACTCATTTGTAAAAAACAGTGGCTACCAATGTATTGTGCCATATAGCCATATATATAGCCATATAGCCGCAATAAACTGTATGTCGTATACAGTTAGATATGACAGGATTGCCCATCTCTAAAACATGAATACACACAATTTCTCTTCGTACGCTCCAAGTGTCTGTGCCACCATCTTGGCTCCCACAGTGGCAGTGGCTTCCATGTCTCTGCGCTGCTGCCTGGTGAAACCAGCGTCCAGTGGAGGCGGATTGGCAGTGACATCTGGCAGTTTGATAAAGTGGATTTGGTTTCTTAGGGGCAATTCCCGGCTGCTCTCCCTGGGCGCCAGGCCCACTCTGGTTAGTATATGACTTACATGTGTAGCATGGTGAGAGGGAGAAATGGTCTGTGTGTGTGTGTGTGTGCGCGCGCGTGTGTGTGTGTGAGTATGTGTTTGTGCATATATATGCAGTATATCTAAGCAGGTAAGCTGTTACCAATATATGTGTATCTCTGTGTGTGTATGTGCCTCTATAGGTATCCGAGTATGTGAGATGTGCGCTTTGTGCACGTACTGTATGTAAGTGTGTTTGCTATAGTCTGTTGGGGCAAGGGGAAGCGGTTAGTGCAAATGGAAACCAGCAGTCTCTCCACCATGTACATTAATGTGAGCCTTTCATCACCAGCTACCCCAAAGCATGGCCTCTCTCCTTCTAATTTACTTTAAACACACACATTAGTCTCATCAATAAACGCTAATGGCTCTTTATAAAACAGAGGTCTATTTCCCATCATTCTAATGAAGGCCCCATTACCCTGCAGAGCCTCCCAGTCTGTTCTAATCCAGCGAAGGGATGTCTGATCCGTCCCTCCATAACATTCTCAACCACGGCCGCAAAGTGAGGACAACAAACAACATGGTAAGATGTCCAAATACAGAGTTGCCGCTTGCTAACCCCTGGCTATTGTTTTTCATTCACAACAGATGGCATGTGCACTGTACAGTAGATTTAGCAACAAATACATGGTGTTCATATTTGACTGTTTTGTCCGTATAGTGCCTGATATAACTCCTTAATACGGAAATGTGTTATTGACACATCTGCTACATATGTAACAATAATTTGTACGCCTTTAATTTTTGGCCAGTCAAAAATTGTTTGGCCCATGGCTTACAATATTATCCTTGTATGTCAAAAACATTGTGGAAGTAGCAATGCGTAGCCACTCAGATAAAGATGAAGATATAAAATACTTATATCTCAATACAGTCTGGATTATATTAAACAGTTAAAAAGATGTAACCCGTAAATTCACCGTAAAAAAACATGTAACAATAGCACAGTTCATAGAAATCTCATTTAAATTTCAAAATATCCCAAAATGTATTTTCTTTTTCTATATACAGTATTTCTTTTTCTATATACAGTATGTTCTTTATGTGGGTTCAAAACACAATGATTATTCCTCCATCTGTCTTTGGCGACTGATTTATGAACATGTTGCGGGTTCCGTGGTTAGTGTTAGCATTTGGCCACATAAAAGCAGAGGTGGAGGTCAATAGCATATAGGCCTACTGTGGCTATGAAAACATCATGTGTTTTTTCTCACCAGGGCTCACACAAACACGCCAGGCTCAAGGACAGGCCACAAACTTCCCTGTGAGTCGCCATCAAAGAAGAGCTCCACAAAAATATAGAAATATGGATTTTTTATCACTAGGCAATTTCATATACATCTAAAGGGAAGTGCATTTTAAAAGAGGACGTCGTGACTTTTTTTCCCCCGAGGAACAGTTATCCTAGATTATGGTGATGATTTACATTATACATTAATTAAGTTTAAAAGAATGTTCTGATTTTATCATAATCCTAAATATTTTCATTTGTCAATCCAAAAGCGGATTATAATTTAACAACATTACTATGTTTACTTCTCAGAATATGTAAGCATCCTCTGTTAGCATTCTCTTCGAGCCAATGCAACAACTTGTAGATGTCATCTGTAAGTTTCCCCATAATTTCCACAAAAAAGGAAAACGTAATACATAGAGTATATTGCTGTAGCTACATTTATAAGAAAACCTATTTTATTTAGTGGCTAGGGCTAGCCCGTATGGACTCTGGTGGGTGGTTGCATTGAGTCCAGGGAGACCCAGTGACTTGCTGTCTGCAAAATTACTGGATGCACGCAACCATTTTTTAACACAGGCTATATTTTAAGGCTTGCAACCTCAAAACTGAATCTCTGCTGCCACAAGCTGCCACAGTACCAGGAAGAATTGCATGGGATGTCCTATTCCCTTTTGAGCTTGGCTGGATTTGTACAATAATTTCTGCTAAAATGAAACATTAATTATGTGTTATATGGGGCTGCTGTAACACAAATTAATATGTGCATTAATATGTGTATTAATATGTGCTGTCATGGCAAGCTCTTTTCAACACAACATGCAGTACAATGATGATGAAAATGCTTATCATTTGCACTATACTGATTCCCGGTAAGGTGCATATACAGAGGGGCTAGAAAGTACTTCCTGATAAAATAAGCCCAAATAGGTAGTTCAATTTGTGCAAATATATGACTGTGTTCAGAAAATCTTCTCCAAATAGGTTTTGTTCTCATTGGTTGAAGGTGTTCCAATCGCTTGCTAATGGTTTGACTGACACCTAAGGTATTGGCAATGTCTGGCCGACAGTTGAGAGTGCCCAGACTGATTATAGCGTTGGTTCATCTCAAGTGTGCTGATAACATTTACATCTGGCCTATCTGCAGTAATTATGCTGTACAAATGCAAACGCCAGTTAATATATATATTAACTTGAGTTTATATATAATATATAGTATATATGTAATATTATATCACAGAAGAGTTCTACTTGACAGCTTTATTCGTTGCATATTCTAAATGAAGACATAATTTCAAAATGCAGTGAATTCATACACTGTACACAATGCATTAACATACATTTGATTTTGTGAATCTAACTTAATATTGACCAATAGGTTGCTTTTAACGCTACTTAATTTTGCTTGAATGTAAATACATTTCAAAGTTCTTTTTGCAGAATTTTTTTGCCATACCAATTTATGAGGTTTTACAGTGTACCTTCCTAGCCCCACTCATAAAATGCACATTCGTTGCATATTAACAGTTTCACTTTAGAGGTGTACAGAGATCTTCAGTAGGGCCCCCATGTAGCCTACAGTACCTGACTTGTGGCATTGGAGAGGGAATTACGGGGCTTAGCTCTCTCAACTTGACCCCACTCCTAATTACTTGTCGGGTAAGTCTTTCGGCTCCCAGTGCAGTGTTGTCCTAACCTCCACTTGTCTGCTGTGTGTCCAAACACGGAGAAAGGAAAACACGTTCTAGTGGAACAGGGGGTTTAGCCTCCGCGCCACATTCTCACAGAGCCAACAGCCCCACCGCAGCCTCTAAGGGACCCACGCAGGTTAGGCTGAGGTCTCGCTCTGCTCCCTCCACATGAGTGGAGGGAGAGTGACAGGCAACCTGTAGTCGTGTACTCTAGAAAATTAGTTTGACGTAAAAGGCTGGAAATGTACTTGGGCCTTCTGCCCTTTTGTAACCCATAAATGTAATAAAAGAACACCGCGGCCCAGGTCTCACGGGCCCCATAGAAACTATCCCCATCTATAATGTATTCTCTCGCTATTTACACTCAAAACACAACTAGAGATTTTAAATGGGTTGGAGAACCGTTTACTTGACTTGAGGGTACATTATAAGCCTACATTCTGTGGGACAAATATTCAAAAATCTAATTAAGACAGTGGAGCTTTGACAATACACAAAGACAACACAATAAAATAGTGTAAAAACCTTATACGTTCCCCTTCATCTTCTACCCAGGATGGAAACACATTTCAGATACAACCATTTGAGGAATTCTTTGTAAACTCAATGAAATACAACGGTACAGACGGCTGGTTTAACACAGTGACGCACATAAATTTGTCTTCAACAGACAATATTCTGATGGATGTTTTAAGCCTTTTTCACAAACTTCCCCCTGTAATTATGGTCTCTTTAAAGGCGTCGAACAGCACAGCAACCTGTGTGTAATAGAGGCTAATAACTGATAATAACACTGGCTTAGAGAGAGAGAGAGAGAGAGAGAGAGAGAGAGAGAGAGAGAGAGAGAGAGAGAGAGAGAGAGAGAGAGAGAG
>JAODLI010000020.1:4031529-4042849 GCA_027575585.1 Percopsis omiscomaycus
AGAGAGAGAGAGAGAGAGAGAGAGAGAGAGAGAGAGAGAGAGAGAGAGAGAGAGAGAGAGAGAGAGAGAGAGAATCTTTGGATTCACCATAATGGAGTCTTTTGAGTGACTTCTAACTCAACAGGATTTTATTATCCTTTTGTGTCTGCTGGAACATCAGCTATACTACAGTATATATATACAGGTATATATATACATGTGTGTGTGTGTGTGTGTTTGTGTGTGTATTTCAAGTTCTTTAATGCTACATTTCTTTCCAGGGATAAATTATAGTATAAAACTAGTAACTTCTATATGTTTCATGTAATCAACAATGACATTTTAATCAAAAGACAAAAATAAGCAGCTATTGCCTAATATTTTCATTTCTATTTAGTGGCTGATGATATCTGTAGCTCATCTGTCTTCTGACTCACCCTAGGAAAGCACAGCTCTCTGAACAATAATCAACACAGGGATTAGCAGATTTGGTGATTATAGCTTTTAAATGAGCGCCCTCCAAACCTTGTAAGGTTCAAGACACTTTCTCGGTCAGCCGTCCAAATATTCCAACAAAGTGATAAGGAACTTCAGTGAAAATGATAATCCTCCCGAGACCTGAAATGTTAAGGGTAGTATATTCCATTATTGTCTAATAGCTTCCATAACCATCACCCTTTACCCCCAATAAAGCCTCATTGGCCCGAGGATTGGGTCTGGATTACACGGTAGCTCTCCTAATAATGTCAAACACATGAAGAGAGCTGACCCTGAACTCACCAGTCACTACACGGACCCGTCGTCATTACCTGCCCGTGAACCATAACGCACTGTGCGGTACACAGCACCAGGACACGGCTATGTGTATTGTACATAGAGAGCAAATGTACAGTATGTTACAGTATGTACTTGCAGTAAGTCACCTGTAGAGATTACAATATATTTAGTGCTGACCAAGGCAAAAGTGTTTCAGTCGTGACAGAGACAAGACAGTAACAAGTAGAAACGCCATGTGTGTTTTGGAGGGCCCAACCTGTGGCTCTGTGTGTATGTGTGCGTGTGTGTGTGCACATACCTCAGTGCGTGGGCTCCAGCACAGCACAGCTCCCCCTGGGGCTGCATTGAGAGCCTGGTGCCAGAGAGTCTCACCTCTCCAGGTTAGTCTGGGAACACACTCATACCACAGGCATGTGGTGAAGCCACGTGCACGTGCACACACACACACACACACACACACACATATAAACTCACACACTACAGATGCACACAGACACACAAATACAAAAACAATGTTTCCCACAGCATAAGCTAATGAGACATTAAATTGTCATTAGTATATTATTTGAACCTCCCTCTTCATCACACCGGTTCACAGACGAAAAGACAGAATCATCGAATGGTTAAAGATTTGGAATCGGGCAGGTACGTGTGTTAGCACGCGCACGCGCTCTTGCACGCGCAAGGACTCCTGTTTGCGCTCAGACACTCACGTCTATTTGCGCGTCGGTAACGAACGCCTGCTCGTGACCGCTGACCTTTCCTCCGTGTTAACGTAAACGAAACAGACTCGAGGCTCCATAATCCATCTCTATTTGTTTGAAGCAGACAGCGCTTGCATCCGTCGTGCGCTCCCACAGTACCCCCGTCTACGGAGTCTTACGAGTATGTTGACGGTGTATCCCGCAGGCACAGGGCCTCAAAACGCATCCTAGAATGTAAGTAGATCTGAAGTGTGTTTAGGGAACGTCTACCGTACCCAGCGTGTGTTTATGTACTGTACATCGCACGTCATTATATGTGCATTCTGATTAGACTTTCCATCGTATTTCGTGTTTTTGACACAAAAAATAAAGACCACCCAAACAGAGCAGTCACAAACTTTAAGAAAACAACAGAGATGTTCATTATGTAGCAGACAGTTTGACGCTCTCTCCGCTCGTGACTTTAGCTGTAGGCCTATAGCTGTATGTGCATATGTGCCGTGCGTTCTGTGTCAGTATGAGAGGATCTTGGAGGGGGTGAAAAACAAATAAAATCAAGAATGTTTGCTGAGTAACTGTAGGCAGTCACTTGTGAGCATGATCCAAGCATCTACTGCTCTATTGATGTTAAACACACACAACTTTCTTACATGTGATAAAAGTGATTTATCATTTAACATACAGGAGTTCAAGATGAGGTAAAGAAAATAAATCTGTCAACATAACAAATTAAGTTTAATGATGTCTCTCTATTAGTTTTTTGACGGCCTTACACTCTTACTGTTCCATTCAGTAATTTAACACTCATGTCAAAACAAACAACAGTAACCACAAAGTAGAACAGTCAAAGTGATTGTTGGTGCGCCTAGAGGACAGGGCGCAGAGAGCCTAGAACCATCTATCGCCCCCTGGTGTTTACTTAGCAACACATTTCAACACGACGATTGTTTATAGAACATGTAATCCCTCCACTCTCCTTACACGTACAGTAACTGATGTCACAATATAATATACAATACTTTTCTACAGTATATATGCATTCTCACTATCAGCAACAGTTGTGCTCTTGATTTAGAATGACTCATCAAAAACTTCACATCCAAAATAAACTGGTCAGGCCTACAGTCAAGCCAGCACACAATATTAGTTGATTTAAATAGCTGGCAGTCCCAGTAATAATTTTCTGAAGAGGTTGTTAAACCTTCTGGAGCATTCGTCATATAAACACATGTATTGCCCATGCTTTTGTCATCAGTGTCGTTACTTACTGTATAACACATTACTCGTTACTTTACAAAAATGTAATGCATTACTTTACTTATTTACTCCCTGTAGAAAGTAATTAGTTACACTACTCGTTACATTACTTATGCGTTAGGCCTACTCCGCAACATCGCCTAAGATGCATTGTCAAATAATTGCCAGTTAACAATTTAACGTTAAAACTTACATATGCCCACATCAGCACAAATCCCTACTACTATGAATAAAGCCTATAATTTGAGAAATGCCTTTTATGAAGAATGGACATTATAGTGTAATTTAGGAAAACTTGGTATTTAAATAAAAAGCATCTGTAAAGCATTTAATTACATTGTGCTGTGTCTATTTGACAATGGCCATCAAGTGAAAGAGGAAGTAGACTGAATTCTGGAAAGTATTTTTGAATACATAATTAGCCCTGTTCAGAGCTGGCTTGTTTCTAATACCTTGCTCCCTGTGAGCCAGAGGTCCTGAGGTACCTGAAGAAAACTTGGCACAGCTACTAAGCCAGCAATGGAAAATTAAAAAGCCCAGTTAGTGCCCATGGGTGAGAAACAATTATGGGTTTGTGTTCATTACACTGGTGCACAAAGGGAATGAGAATTCCTGAGCTAAGTGTTTTACCATCAAAACGCCAGGAGCAAAATGAATGTAGTTAAGCCCACAAATACCTCCCGTCTTTGTAACAAAGCCATTTTACTGCTTTTACCAACGTGAATGTTCATTGCTTAATGCAAAGTACATAAATTAAGAGGCTTGGCTTGAAATGAGTTTGCAATCATTCATAGACAATAGAAAGGTTTGCCATTTAAGCTTGGTGAATATTTGTTTACAAATCCTGGCATATTTTTGTTTAAACACAACATGGAGGTCCAAACTAATTTAATTCTCTATAAACATGAGATTTATAAGTAACATGAGATTCACAAGAACCTCTTTAACCCTTTTGAACACTGGTTCCATGTAAGCAATAAAACTGTCTATCTATATCTTTATGTCTATCTATCTACCTACTGTATCTACCTATCTACTGTATCTACAAAAGCAAACACAAACAACAACAAAAACATTTCTCTCGTACATTCCTAAAGGCTTATTAATAGTGGCCCTTATATGTGAGCACCCTTTATACAATCACATTTTAAACCATAGTAATCAACAATTCACTTTGTTTGTGGGAACTTTAATAATGGCGTTGGCCTTTTAGGCTCCTCGGCAGCGGTTGCAGTATAAACAATGCATGTCTTTACCCAGTAGTTCCACACACAGTTTGTTATGGCTGCTGGAAATCAAGAGGTTACAACAAAAATACAGATCCACACCTCCCCCGGGGTATTTTGAAACACACATTTGCTGTCAGAAAAAACAACAATGACTCACGTAAACTGGGAAAGAAGTGTCTAGAGCTGTGATTTGGTGTGTATTTGCATAGCCTTTTGTTGAGCGTGCAAATTCGTTGTATAAACAATTTGTATAAATCACCTTTTTATGACACAAATAAATGTCAGTCAAGTAAAAAGGATACATATTCTATTTCATGAAAGGGTGCTAAACACAGTTGAAATAACAGGAAACCCAGGAGAAATTATAAGTCTACAAAATGATGTGTGTTTAATGTGTATATTATACCCACACTATAGAATGCATTAAAACATTGAAATTGAGATACATAAGCAGATTTTAAAGTTCCATTTTGCTGTGGGTTTAGATCCCGAAATCTGATTTGCCGCTCTTTGATGATGCTTTCATATTCTTCCTCCTGCGCGGCAACATATGTCCTTTGTTACACCACATCAGGCCAGCAAACAATCAGTTTGTCAAAACACATCTCCAGGTTGAGAGAAAAGCACGGGAAGGGCTCGGGAGGCAGAGAACGGTTGCTATTACTGAGACCGTAACAGATACCTCCTCTTAGCCATTAGAATGGGGCTAACAGCGCCATGCAGCACCTCGCCCCTAGCACCTTGGGTCGCGCCTTCTCATTGATGTTAGCAGCAGGCTACGCTAGGACTGGACTGGGACAGCTGTTTGAGTGACAGCTTTAATAAGCCTAATTACAGTGGGCTGCAGGGCCCACAGTTATGTTGTCTGTGGCCCCCACCCACTTTGGAGCCAGAGTGACTGTGTCAGTCCAAGGTAGGCATCAGACAGACGCTGATGACCCTATTGCAGTAAACACAAGCGCACGCAGACACACACACACACACACACACACACACACACACACACACACACACACACACACACACACACATGTATAAAGGGGAATACATTCCCCACTACCCCTCCACCCACACACACATACACTTTAATTAGACTCACACATGCATCAAAACAATACTGTTAAAGAAGGATATCATTATAGGAGCACTGTAATAACTGCCACATTTACTTTATTTTTTAATGTAAAAAATACAATGTTAACTGACTTATTTTTCACCTGAATTTAAGTCCTAAAAATGTAGTTTTCATACCTTTTTTAAACAAAAATAAAAATGAATTCCTTCAAAATGTTGTAAAACAAAACTCAATTGTGTGTATGTGTATAGCCTATGGGAAAGTGTACAGTATGTGTGCATCATTCATGCAATCACCTAATGATGAAGGATCACGATGTGTTCATATTTGATCGTCTCTTGTTTCATGTTTGTTGGTAGTTCATCTGATTGCATGCAGGCCTCACACAATATCTCCTTTACAAGCTTCATGGGCCTTCTATTACTACAAAACCATAGGCGCTTGCTAGTTAACATAGCTAGCAGCACTGCCTAGACCCACTGGTCTAAACCACGCGCAATCTTGCCTGTTTATGCATACACTGGCAATTATGCTTAATTAAACGCAAGCTTAATGTCAGCCATTAAAGAAGATCATAATTCATTTAATTACTCTTTGCCCTTGACAAACACCATGCAATCATGTTGATTCATTTATCATTACATGGAGTTTTAGGTTAATGATAAACTTGGTGTTTTCCTTGTGAAAGGGTGGCTAGACCACCCTGGGCTCCACTTGGGAATGATAGAATGCATTAAATGTTTGACAGTTAAAAAAAAGAAATCTACATAGTCGCACAAAAATCCAACCTGGCAACCACACACGGCATACTATTACTGCTTTTTTACAGTACTATTTTTATGTTAGACCTTAAGCAATACAAACCTCCAGCCAACCTGGCGTACTACTAGGCACATCATCTGTGTTCAGGAGGGTGGTTGTCCAACCTGGCAACCCAGCAGGCAGGCCATGCTTTGAAAATGGGTAGGATAGTGGGGGAGGCTCATTCCACAGTGGAGCCAGAACTGTTTAGAGGCCTGTCCTGTCTGCAGTTTCTCGGGTCACTTTAATATCAGCCCAAGGCCTCACATATGCCCCCATGCCGCTCTAACAATTACTAGAGGACCCACCTCCCCTTTCCTTCGGTCTTCCTCCCTGCGTTCCCTTTATGGGTCTTTTCCATATCCTATCTTCGCTACTCCACTTTATTGTCACCTCTCCATCTGATTTATTTTACCTGTACACATTTTAGCGCAAACATGTCATTTGGAGAAGTAGCTAGTAGCCTGCCGTTCTTTGTGAATCGATTTGGTGATCCTTTGTCCTAAACCAGCACTGGCTATACCTTCATCACTGCTTCTTTAAGAGAACAAAGAGAACTGTTAACCCCATGTCTACATATGGTTGTTGTTGATTTGTTTACACAATCACTGATCTGCCAGTGAGCTAAGTTCCTGTATACGTATTTGTGTGAAAGTGTACACAAGCCCTCCCCAGGAGCTTGCGTGTATACAAAAAATGCTTTTAGGGGGATCAGGTCCCGCAATGAGACCTTTAACTTTACTCTGTACTGCATCCTGATATCCTGGTGTGACTGGTTCGAGGGGATAATTCGCTCCACCAGAAACACAGCCTTTTAGAGGTTCCACATGTTCTTTGGCACCAGACAGAATAGAGGCTGGTAGGTTCATTAATTGCGGCAACATTCCTGTAGTTTTGTAACGCAGTTTTATTAGCATTTGCTAAGCCTACGGTACTATCATTATGCCTCATTTGGTGCTTAAACCGTTCCCATTGCTGTCGATTAATTACAGTTAAAGAAAACCTCCAACACGTTCACAACAAGAGTTTAATATAATTGTGAATAAGATCATTATGTTGTCTTGATAGTAGCAATCTCCTTCATCTCAATCTCTAGCTCTCCATTATCCAATGTCAAGCTCTTGTTAAACTGACGGAATGCTGACAAGATCTGATGAAACACGTTAAAGCCAGGCCTCCTTAATAAATGTGTCCCATGGTAATGTGTTTCATGTCGGTTGGTCAACAGTGCTCCATTTGTGAAAAACCCTCATCTCCGGATCTCTCCCTCCCTTGTGGGTGAAATACAATAATTATGGGTTCCCTTGTCTGATGGCCCAGGAGAAATGTCAAGTCCTCTTTCTAATCCAGTCAGATTCACTGGAGAAATCTTCCTAATAAGTGTAAATCCACAATAATTGATTGTCTCACAGTTGGCAAAATATATTTTTTCTCATGGTGAAGATGAAGAAAGATGATTCAACAGGCTCAAATGAACAGCAGGTGATGTAATTGTTCCAGAAGGAATTAACCCCGCTTCAGGTCTCGGTCATCATGATTGGCTACTCAGGGTTGTCACGACTACCTGCATCTGTTCGTAACTGTTCAGTCTGTCAATGTGTCATGCAATTCATAGTATATATTTAGCAATAAATGCCAAAAAGGTTCAACTTCTTTCCATGTAGTTCAAATAAATGTGTTGTATTTCTAAAGGAATATACGGTGGGTGAAGAAATATACTGATAAATGTCAAATCTCTTTCCCCTGAACAAACAGTGTTTTCACGTTGCGATTCTACACTATTTCCAGGTAACTGAGAAACAAGCAAGAACATGTGACTTGTTAACAGTGCTTATTCTGGTTGTCCTGACATGATTTGTTGGCACCAATAATAGAGCAGTGGAAACGTTTCCACCATGGAAGAATTAAAATTTGTGTCCTTTTTCCACCACAGTCTAAGGATTCGCAAATTCAACTTATAGTCTATAGTTTGCAATACTTACATCACGTTTGACTTTGATCAAGTGTGTTTACGAGCTACCTTGTGTGCCAAGAAGCGCAAAACTTTTGTGTGTGTGCATGCATGCGTAAATGTGTGTGTGTGTGTGTGTGTGTGTGTGTGTGTGTGTGTGTGTGTGTGTGTGTGTGTGTGTGTGTGTGTGTGTGTGTGGGTGTGCATTTGGGCTTGTGAATGACAACTTAAGATATTTTTATCCCTCAACAGAAACAACATCTTATCTTCTGACACCCTCGGTTATAGAACATCCACACAAAGGACATGCTCACATCATCCTGCAAGTGGCTGCTAATTCACATTTTCCCAGTGTCTTATTGCCCCCGCCTGAGGCCAGTCTTATTGTGCCTGCCGCCCTACTGGCCCGCTGCTTGACTCTTAACTCTGCTCTCCACGTGGAGCTATGATGTGAGGAGTGAATGAGCGGCACTGCTGGCGTCCAACTGCAGATCAAATACACATCAGGCAGTGGGAGAACGACAAAGAGTCAAAACAGAACCTGATCTCAGGGGCAATTACCAGTGTTTGCTTAATCTTTGGAACGTGCTGTCAAGAGCCGGGGTCAATGACGCCGTTTGACTCTCCCTCTTTAGCCGGGGCGAGGATGGGGATTATTACTCATTAGGACTTCACAGTTTGGTGTTTGGAGATGTGGGGGATGAATAAGGGGTGGCGGGAGGGGGGTATTGGAGTGTAAAGGCATGTGCCCCCATCAAACAGGGCCAGAGTGGGGCTGAGGTGTGTGTGTTTCTGTGTGTGAGAGAGAGAAAAGAGAGAGAGAGAGAACAAGAGAGAGGAAAACAGAAAAGAAAAAAATAGAAATAAAGGGGAAAAAATGGAAAAAAGTACCTAATATTATATAAAAAACCATTGAGAGCAAATGCTATTAAATGACCAAAGAATGGTACAGTACAGTGATGACGGAAATGATTTATTTGTTCCACTGAATTCTCGTCAGCTTAATTGCTGTCCGTTCTCAGGTGAAGAGAAAGCTGTGACACTCAAGCCCCAACACCCTGCGACCGTTAAAGCCACCGGCATTATCCACCTAACGATTCAGTTACCTGTTTGTTACCTCAGCACCAATTACAGCTATTTGAAACCTCGGGCAGCCACAGGCTCTGTGCTCCCTACAATTACGGTGGCGTGAGACCTCTGCTTGGACTTGCTACAATTTAATGACGGCATAAAAGGTCCTTGAGGGCAACGAGAATGGCTTTATTGGGACGGTGGAGTACTTATTACCTGAAGAAGTAATTACAAATCATTCCACCCACCCTCGAGGAGCTTATAGGTTACGTATTTCGCTAGCTGTCAGGAAGAGTTTATTAAGAATCCCCGAGATACTACGAAATAATGGCAAAAATGATGTTTACAACTTTATGGATGTGAATTTCATAGTGAATTTCCATGCTGTTATGAAAACAGAATCCATTACTGTTTATAAAAGGCTGCTGTCAATGAAAGATACAGTATGTATGAGTTTCTTTCCATTAATTGCTTAGAAAAGACTTGAATTAACTACATTTAACAACCTTCTTTCTACTTTCCCTATTTTTCTCCCTTCTCTTATAGAGTTTTTATTCATTCCACACACACACACACACACACACACACACACACACACACACACACACACACACACACACACACACACACACACACACAGATCTTGTGGTCATGAGTAACCTGGGGGATGAGAAGAGGCTTCATGCTGACAGGATGTCGGTGCTCAGCAGGAGACGGTTAACTAGAGGCGGCATCAAAGAATGACTAAATCAACTCACGACCACGACAGCACACAGGGCGCATTCCTCCGGGGCTCAGATATGCCAGGGAATATGTTGTTTTCATGGTTCTGTGGTCTAAATATGGCCCGTTGTAAGATAAGGGTTAAGTGCTGTTTAGATACTCTGCTTTGCACAGCCCAAAGCGTGGTGTGGTGCGCCTTGTACATAACATAAATGTATTTATTTTCTTATCCCATTGCCAGTGTTTGCTGAACCTACACGGTATGATTCATGAATAGACAGGTTTCTTTTTTTAAGTCCTCCTTGAGGCATGATTGATCAGATACTGTTGTGTTTCAAAACAAATAACTGTTGCAGTCAGCGTTCCTTGTTTCTTATGTTTATGCGATGATGAGGCAATCAAAGATCGTAAGTATATATTTGGTACTATATTCTATAACTGTTAATTGTTTAATGTCAGAAATGCATGTTATTGTATGCATGGTTACCACTTACATATAGTTTCGCAGTGGAGAACATCTATTTAAAATTCTTCTGAAAAAATAAAAATTCAATAAAATTGCACAACTGTCATTCCTCCCCTAACAACGCTCTCTCTCTCTCTCTCGAACTCCAGCTGTCTTCACTTTGCCTTTTTATTGTTTTCCCTTTTCATTACTTTGGCAGCAATAACACAGTTACCACCATCTTTTAAAAAATCCATATAACACTCACCGCACACTAAGGGGCTGTAAGCATGAATACTTTCACAAGTGTAGAATTGTAGGCCTATAAGTTGTTGAGGAGGGTGAATATAATGAGACATTTATTTGGTGACAGCTTCACGCATGGGGTCTCATAAAGGGATGCAGTAAATGACAAAATGGAGGCTGCCGGCATACACACAAAAGGAAAGTGACATAGTTTTATGTGAGAGACTGTGATACCCTATAAGGGCTCTGTATTGGCAAGTAATCGGAATACACTGACACATCAGATATTGTGATAAGTCTGGTTTCCTGGTCATAAAAGTATATTCTCATAGGCAACTAAAGGCCTACATTTACAACTCTCCTCTTCTGTCACATGTTCAAAGTCGAGTGAGTGTGTGTAAACATTGACTTTATTTCATCCAATGTGGGTTTGACCTCAGCGTTTTATAGCCTCCCTGTTGCATGCAAGCTATTCTCATTCATTCAAAAATACCTACTCCTCCCCATAACCGTTGTGACTCCTTCAAACTACACAAACCCCCCACCCTCCCGACCCCACCCCACCAAGTCTGTCACATACCCAAACAGGACCTGCTTTGACCGCCACTTAATTACACACCATTTTACTCCACAGTTTACCAGTCAAAAGGAGTGGCCGGCTGGGGGTATGGGGGTTGGGCTGGGATACCAGGGGCCCCGGCGTCCCCTCCATCAATGTCGACGGCCCCCACAAAGGGGCCCCCACGGGTTGGGGATGAGTAGCCATAATGCCGTGGCCGTGCCTGCCGCTCAAAGCCACCCCATTCCTAATTGCCCTCAGAGATGGCAGATAATGGAGGGGCTTTGAAGTGAAAATGGCCCCTAATGAGCGAGATAGAGAGGGAGAGAGGGGGGGAGAGAGAGGACAGAGAGATGGAAGGCGCAAGAAAAGAGGGCGGTTGTTAGTGAAATTATTCTAAACTCTTATCAATTAACCTTCAGGACAACGACTTTCCAAAGTAGATCTTTTAATATCTTGCAGCAAGAGAGTCAATACATGCAGGTTGTAAGGCTACACGGTTG
>JAODLI010000020.1:4042949-4091355 GCA_027575585.1 Percopsis omiscomaycus
CCGGCCGCTGTGATGCCATTGTTATGGTTTACTGTGACATGTCCTTGGTGCAACACACAAAGGCTTAGGGGCACATTGATATGAACATTCAGTATTAAAACCATATTTTCCTAACATGCATAGCCAGGCACTTAACACAATGGAGAGAGATATGCATTGCGCCCATATTTGCCCCCCTCCCCTTCTAATTCTAACACGTGCACACATTCGGTATGCATGCACAATGTATTGTAATAAATTGACTTATGACCTATTTTATGGTAAGAGCGGAAACCTCTACATGCTATGCTCCAATATTTACCATATGTATTTCTGCAGGTAATCTGACTGCTCCTATTAAGTTGGCTACTAAAAGTTTCATGAAATACACAGAATAATATCTTTTACGAAGAACTGGTTATCTTAATTCAATGTCTAGGCCAAGCCTCACTCTTTGCCTTCACCTGTCAAACAACGTCACACCAGCAGTCACAAAGGGAAGGAGACGGAAAAAAGGGACCTTTCTCGCAGTATTGGGACACGTCCAGAGGCTTATTTGTACGCCTTCGGGGTGTGGCAGGTTAACTTCCACCTCAAAGGCAAAGGCTACCTCCCGTGTAAATTGCTCCTCGTCAGATCTAGCCGCATGACATTCCTTTAGACTGTTTAAGTGTTTAAGTATGTACTGCCAAAGGACTCAGAGATAATTACCATCAAAGGGAAATCTCAATTTCTCTTAATCAATAAAGGAATTATAGTCTAAATGTTTTAGGTTTCGAACCCTTAGAGATAAAAACTATATACTGTATACTGTGTCTTTTCTCATTCTGAACAAATAATGTACAGCAGGCTTATAAACTAGAATTATACTTATTTATAATAATTTGCCCCAAAAAGTGGTCATCCTATAGCCTGGGTGATTTTCGACAGTCAGAGGAAGGATTCATCCTCAGGCAAAGGAGAGATAAGGGCCTTTGATATAATCGAGCCTACGCCAAACGCCCAATAGATGAGGCCTGTGAAGATAAAGGGGCCAGGGCTGACAGGCCTGATAATAGTCCACACAAAGAGAAAGTGGAGATTAAGGGGCTCCTTTTCAGGCAGTTAAGTGGACTGCCCAGAGGACACTCAAAAACATGGATGATCTGTCAGAGACAGAGGGAATGGATACCATCACTAACGCTTCTTTACTGCCTTGTCAGTGAGTGATAGTATATTGGAATGCCAATTAAGAGTGCTCAGTGTGTGTTGTTACTTGGCAGCATGCAGATTACAGCTACTATCAACAGCCTACCACAAAGGAGTGATTTACACAAATGTACGTAGTGTATAGGATGTAATCACTTCTGTTATACCTATTTGGCCAGTCGCAGGACACGAAGTGCCAAACACCACTAATGGTTATAGATGTGACACCTGTGCAACATAAAAATAGGTACATCTAATTTCTGGATTGATTTCATGCATTAGTCATAAAGACAATAATAGCTCTCTTTTATGTGTGTAACCTCGGCTCTTTAATTCTCTCTGGGAAAGATTTAGGGGAAAAAAAAGAAAATTAAACTGACGAAAGCTTACGCTGAGGCTGCAAAAGAGACAGTCACACTACTCAACTGTAACGGAGTCTGGCACAACACTAACAAAGGAAATGAGCAAACCGCACAGCAAATAACAGACTTTTATTCAACACTCCAGGCCCCTCTACTTCCATCTGGGTGCCAACCCAAGTCAATTACAAATAAACGAATTTATGAGAAATATTATGTACAAATTACTACATTCGTCTAGACAGGACATTCTTTTTGATTTACTTACATTGGAATGACTATAGGTGCAATTTTCATAAATATGTATATTTCAAACATTTACAGCTTCTAAATTCACACTTAATGAGTATATGACCTGAATCAGCAATAACACAGTATTTTTCCACAGCGGAAAACTATTCATATAATAAACTGATCGGCACAGTTAGGCATATACTTCCTAAATCTAATGTAGCCAATTTCTGGACTTTATTAGCTTAGTTCCTGAAATTAGTCACTTGGATGTGATATAGTAATGTACACGGTACAGCAGACAACTGGCTTCATTCATTACCACTGTCATGCAGTTTCTGAACACCAGAGCATCTTAAATGACAATATGTGAAATATAGGTTAATGACACAATTTGATAATAATTTATATATTATTATTATTATTAGAAATAAACATTATTTAGGCAAGATAAATTAACAAAATATTGAGCTTTTATTTAACACATCAGTGGTTAATAGATTTGGTGTGAAAATAAAGCAACTGTCTTATCCACTGTTAAGACATTTCAAAAATATTTTTCTATATTTTCTAACATAGTCAAAATGTTTAACACATATATACACACACACACACACAAATATATATATATATACATACATACATACATACATACATACACAGAGACAGAAAAAAAAACATTTCTATTTCAGTGCATTTCTTTTTCACATTCAACAGTGACCACAAAGGGGAAATGTTTACAGCCAAATTACTTTGATCGTTTACAAACTGGCTCATCTATTTGTTTTTTCATTAGCTTAATTTTTAGGGTATAATATTCTTCTTGGAGTTTGAGGACAGCTTCTTGTCTTCTAAGGACAGACATTTCCAAATCCATTCGCTCTTGCAAGGTTGTGTGTTGTGCTGAGGGTGGACTGGTAGCGTAAGGGGCGGCCAGTTGCCTTAATGGGGGAGTAGGGACAACAGTACCAGGGCTAAAGCATACTGCAGATATATTGGGGTCATCACTGAAAGTCATTTTGTGCACTGACGGGGATGCAGACGGCTCTGTATAATGGTCTGAGTGTGCAGTTGGGGAAGCATTACTTGGGAGCACAAAGTCTGTCACAACTGAGTTGGATGTTTCACTTGCTGAGTGGTTGTTTTGATCATTATTAAAGCTGAAATGGAGGGCAAAAAAGGTTCTTTAAGAATTTTAAATGACTTCTGTGAAGGAGATCACCATTTTAGACTAATTTAAGAAGGACACGTATTTAAATTGAATAATCTATTATTCAGCTGGTTACCAGATAGCTGAGCATAGTTGAGCACATTGTAGTTTTTGGATACGCCACTTTTAGATATAAGAAAAATGCAATAAACAGCCACACTGGGGCTGTTTGTTCATTAGAAATTTTGAGTGCAGCTGTTGTCAAGAACTACAGATGCAACCAGACATGTTTCTTACCTTTGCTGAAGTTCCACCAACTTTAAGATTGAAGGGTCCTTTCTGTCCTCAATCAGACTATCCGAGAGGTTGATCACAGAAATCACTTTTTGGGTTACTTGAGTGAACTGTTCAAGTGACAGGTCTGCATCTACGAAAGAAATTGGGCAAAATTGTACATGGATTAATCTGAAATCAACAGCATAATCTTTTGAGACCTTCTCCAAAAGATGATGTCGATTACTGACGAAACCTGTATGAAAACTAAGAGAATTAGATTTAAATTAGAGGTAAGTAAGCTATAGAGTTGAGGTTTAAATTATGGTCAAATATTGCTTTAACAGCAGCAAACAATGGGTTTGCTTGCTTGTATGATGATACTCTCTTAGAACAGTAGCTTTAGTAAATTAAAATTACTGTAGCAGCACTACTAGCACAACTCAGCTCCTCCCTCTCCAGCAGTTGTCCCCTACCTGGCAAATGTACAACACTAGCAATATTGCAGCACTTTTTCTTACCTTTTCCTAAATGAATTTTCTGTCTTTTGATTTCTTCCCTTGACTTTGCCAGCAAGTTTTCCCATTTTTTATTGCAATCAGACACGGAACGGTGATACTGTGGAAAGGCAACATTGATAGCTTGGGCAATCTCGTCCCATGCTTGTCTTTTATCCTGTATTGATATTCCAGTGCTGCACTTTCCTCTGACTATGCATTTTCTTTCTTCCATCAACTGAACCAGAAGAAGGCATTCCTGGTCAGTCCAGTTAGGCCTCCTCTTTCTTGTGGACATTCCATCTAGTGCTGGGGACATTGTCCTGTGGCAGAAAGGGATTAATGGTGAGGGGAGAAAAATATCAAAATATGCCAAATATCTGCAATAAGCGATGAAGTCACGTCCTAGGCAAGATTACGATCACTTACAGCAACTCAAACACAGAGGTCCTTTGTAAAAAAAAAAAAAAAACAGGGATAATTAGAATATATAGCGGAAAAATAACATTAATTGCCGAATAACAATCTTCCTATTACGTAAAAACACATAATGTTTTATCTTAATTTAAGATATTATAGGCCTACTTAAGACAATTCTCAAATTTTAAGATGATTTTCTCTTAAGAATGAAAAGGGCAGGAACAAGCGCAGGGCTCAAGGTTATTTATACGAGGTAAACCCAACCAAGTACCAGAAAAATTACTGACAAGATTTGAGCTGCAATAGCCAAGGCAATAATATAGTAAATGTCGGTAGAAACCTTAAGATAAAATGTTAAGGCTTTCTCCGTTGTCTCAGGGAAAATTCACTGTGTCGCAGAATAATGACGTTTACATTGGTGACGTGTCATATTGTTTACAGTGGTTGTAGCATGCTAGGTAGATAGACATGGCTGTTGATATAACTTTACTGTTCAAAGCAAGTGTCAAAACGGTAAAAACCAGGAACAAGGCGATCGGAGTTAGCTTTGATTCTACCAAGGACGAGATTCTCAAGAGGAGCAGACCCAAGAATGGATTCTCTTCCAAAGCGAAGGAAGTGGTAAGTTTTTTCCAAGCTAGCTAGCTACTGTGGCACAAAGTTAGCGTTTGCATTAAGAGTTGTTTAAGCTTATACGTCTGTAATGAACGCATATATTTGATGAAATGTTTGACACATTGTGTTCTGAAAACAGCGTTAAGCTTTTGGCATGTACCGTTATGTAGAGCCTAACGTTAGTATGTATGCTGAACGTTTGTAACATGTTTTAAGTAACGTTAGTACTGTAAGTGTTACAACATGGTATCTAGTTATAGCATTAGCATTGTATTAGCAATAGCATTGCAGATTCATCGGTTAAATAGTAACCTTTACTCCTCAAGTAAGCTGAGGTGTACTATTCGGCAAGTGGCTCCTATACATGATATTCGTAATGGTCCTATGGTAGAATTCACATAGTGCTGCTGCAGTGCCTTGCTACCGAAGTAAAACATAGATTTTTACGGTAATATCATAATGGATTTGTCGTTGTTTTATATTAGACCAACAGTAGCCTAGTTGCACAATGACAAAATGTGCCACACGTTTCAAAACAAATGCCATAATATTTGTGTAAAATGGTGACTCCCTCGCAGTCTATGTAAATATGAATTGATTCAACATGGCCTACAATCTAAAATACTGTTAATTAAATCATATTACGTCACAGATTACCTTACTTTGAAAGAGGATGTTATTGTCACATATTTTTAATAGTGATTAGTGGGGAGAACTTCTCTGTGTTACTCATGGGGGGGGGGGACACAACACTAAACTTTACCTGATGTCCCACATCTCACCTCACCTCGATGCTGATACAAGCCTATGCACAGCAGCTCTGCACAACTAGGCTTTTGTTATGTCTTTTGCACCCCTGTTGCACTTATATTAGAAACTGTGGTTTAATAAACACAGGGATGCTGATTCAAAGAAACCCAAACCTATCCTGTGGTGACTGCCCTCTATTCCCTAGTCCCACCCCCACCGCTGTCCCCCTCGAGCTGCAGATATCATCTCCAACCATCTCGGTGAACCAGGGTTTGGAGAAATTGAAATTGCGACTTTGGAATGTCCTGACTGCTTACAGTTATGTTGTGGTTTTCATCCACCTCTCTTCCCTTCCAACTCTCCATTCTCCTCTCTGTAAATCTTGAAATAGGCAGCATTTTCATGTGCAAGCCCTCTGTTCGCATGTATGATTCCATAAACATGCTGCAATAACATTTTCTTTCGGCTCTCGAACAATTTCTGGGGGAAAGCCGATCCTCCCAAGAGCCAGTGATTAAAGGTGGGGGATCAAAACAGAGAAAATATTAAATTAGGTCCCCAGTAACAATGTTGACGGCCGGCACCTAATGCACAACAGATGTGGGTGCCCTTCAAGACATGCAGAACTCTCTAGGTTCCCAGTGAAGCTCCACAAAAATAAAAGCATCATCTTAAACAAATACAAAATGGTCAAACTAGCTTTCTTCCACTGAAAATGTAGGCTAGTGAGACTGCAATGGAATAGAAAAAAGCCTTAATTCACTAATAAGAGGGCCAGTGTTTGCAGAGTTGGGTTTGGTCAGGGGAATCTTTTACCTCATAGGGGTTGGTTTGGGGCACTGTGATCTCCATTTCACCGCTCACCTCCTCTGTCTCCACAGCATGCTTCCCTTCTCCTGTATAAATGGAGGAGGTCACCCTAAAATTGTTAAATTGTGTGTAGAAAAAAAAATGGCACTTCGCTTCCCGCTGTGTCTTTAGCAGTGGTATTCCTAAATTGGCTCCTTCTCACAGTGTTTTCTTTTAAACCCACAAAAGTGTGGCCATCAGCCAGCACTTAAAAGTATGTAATGTAGTGGGGTTTGTCCACAAGGCAAGTTTGAGATTGAAATGACAATGTCATGCATTCTGAAAACATTGAGTTTGAATTTATAAACTCTTGTTAATTAGATATTTAAAGTAATTGTTAACTTTTGTAGCCTGAAACGCACAATTCCACTGCACTCTTGATTTTGATCTAAAAGAATTCTTTTTTTAAAGGGGCCATTATTTTAAACCATGTAGGCGTATGCTGAACATTGTGTAATTTAAAGACAATAAATAGGTTCTTCTGCGTCCTTGTGAGGTCAAAAAGGATAAATAATTGCTACAAACAATAATTGCAAATTAACACCTCAAGTCTTTAGCTAATTTAAACCTCTTTCAGTGGCTTTTTAATATATATAGATTAATGTAGTCTTCTGTTGATATTGTGCACAAATAAGTTATTTAGATAGTAATCTAGTCTAATCACAAAGCCAAAACTGCAAATATGCAGGAGATATCTACAAAATGCTCTCTCATGCATAAATTTGAACATCCAGGGAAAGGCTATAACTGGTATACCTTTGCAATCAGGTTATAATTTGTAGGAATTATTCAGCGCTAAATGTGCTACTAAATGGTCTCTTTAGCAGTTGTCTTAATCCCTAGCCTGTTTTCTTATGAAGTCCAGGCAAATTGAATTTGGATGCATTCACCGTCAGGAATGCTTTTTCACCATATATTTCCATATATTTAATAAAAACATCTGCCAGTGCATGTCAAAATCAGGAGATGGACACCAGATACTCTGTAGACTAAACACTTAAAAGCAAAAGTAGGGCTCAGATTCCTAGACTTCTTTCAAAACATCACATGGATTTACCAGCAGTCGATGCTAACCAAAGTTGTTTTGAAAAATGTTGGATGGGCACAAATTATTTGCAATTATCAGGACAAACTAGAATGCACATGTAAGAAAATAAGCTGCCCGCTGAGTATTCAAATAACCAGGGGAGTCCTAAACGTGTTTCAATAGGTTGTACCCTTTACAGAAGAGAACAAACAATTCTAGGCCTATACCTGTATGCTATTGAACCCAAATAAATAAATAAGTAATTGGCTCCAAACCCCAGCAATCATCAAGATAGTCAGGCCTGTCAATTCAGCACTTAGATGCCAGAAATAGGTAAAGACAAATGTCAAACAAAAATGTTGTACATGGGGTCTGCTTGCCTGCCTCGCAGGTGGACTACCCATGTCTTGTTTCTCTTGCTTTCAATGAGGCTTGAGTAACACATGGTAGTTAGCATCTGTGAGTCCCGAGTTTTCTCTCACATCTGCACTTTGTTCCCAAAGCATGCACATTGCCTTGGATTGTTTTCTTCATTTCTCAAATTATGTGGTTTTTCTGAAAATCAATATTGTTTCAAACTGGCAACATAGAGAACCTCTTGCATGCAGGATAAATTGACTCTTGTACATTTTTGAATTTGTTTAGCCTACGCTTCAACATTGAGAGACCAAAAGCAAAAGAGACAATGCATATTCAGCCTTTTCAATCCCAAAATGTTTCTCAATGTTCCCAATTCTTTTTTCACGTTTTAATCAATAGTATCAGAATGGAGATGCTGAATTTGAGTTTATTTTTTATATTTTTTTAAACAGAAATAACTGCTGCTTATTACATCTGATTTTTATTCGAAATAGACTCTGCACTAAACCCTTTTAATATAGCCTCACTGTATATGAAAATATATCAGTGATACTACAGATAAATATCCCTGAATGATTTCATTTTGAGACAGCGACTTGTTTGTTTATTGTGTTGAATGACATTAGCCTCTGAACCTCAAATACACACAAATAGGGGAAACCTAAACCATTAGAGAGGCAGAGATAAACATGATAATAAAATCAATATGCGGCAAAGCCTTTTCTCCTAAAGCGCCCACATGTCTAAATGCAGATTGGCAGATAGCCCTCGGTCAGTGTACGCATACTACTGCTAAACCACATCCGGGTGCTCATTATCGAATTCTGCAAGTTACCCTGATTTAGCTGAAAAGGGAAGCCGTCAAAGCCCTTTAGAAATCTGCTAGCTAAGCCTTTTCTCTTTTCTTACTCATAATAATCTGCCTGATGGTTTGTTTGGGCTCCGTCAGGGCTGGGGGCGAGCAGGGGAAGGGAGAGAGTGAGGATGATGATGATGATGACGATGAGATTAGATGCAGCCCGGCAGACTGTCTCCTCCTGCCCTCACGCCAAGCTTGACCTTTCTCCTTCACACACACACACACACACGTTTATGTGTATAGAAACACACACACACATACACGTATATGGGGTGAGCCACAAGCACATGGCCACCTCCTTCCTCATTGTCAAGGAATTACTTGCTCTTTAGAGTCTTAGGTTACAAAAGCAATTGATCCTACTGACCCCCTGCAAACCCTGGAGGTTGCGCTGGGAATCTGAGCTCCAATGTATACACACAGGAGACGGCTCAACCCCCAGAGCAGCCGTCCGGACATCTGCCCCCTCCCCACAATCTCATTCCACTGGCTAGTCTTAATGCTATGGGCTTAGCACTACCTGCTGGTCAAACAGAGGTGGTACATGAAATGTATTTGTTGGTATAGGGAGGTTCACACGAAACACAGCAGGCGTGAGGCCTTTTTTTTCAGTGGCTGTAGAGCACTTTACTTGTTGGAAATGTCTGCTTAATGTAGCCCTAATAATCTATACTCCAACACTACCTTGGGAGGCAGGTTAAATCAGACTGGTTACATGGCAGAAAGCAGAGAACACTATATTATAGTGGAAAAAAGTGCTTTATACAGGACACATGTGCTGTTTACAGAGCATTTCTTTCTAGTCCAATCAGATGCAACGAAACAGACCCCTCTGTTTTACACCCCATCAACCATTAGAAGGATTCGCTTCACTTTTGACCTCTGAACAAGCTCTATACAACAATTAACTCTTGACCTCTAATAATCCTATTATTACAAGGGGTTGCCTGCCTCAACAACCCTTTCTTTAGCAAGCCTGTGCCCTAAAGCAGTGCCATATTTCAGCTGGCTGCTTTTCCAAGCAAGAAAATTGCTTGGCTCTGTTTATCTTGACACCGTTTGACACCATCTTTCAAATGTCATCTAAAAAAACAACACTTTTTTTTTTAGGTCACCGCTGCTCTCTGAAGCCATTTTAAGAGACATTATTAGAAGGCTGGGCCAGGTTACGCCTTACAACCGGGGCAATTTGATAATTAGGGTTGTTATGGACCAAACAGACTGAAGGTCGAAGACAGCGTGCTACGAAAATAATCTCCCACGCTCGGGGGTCCCATGTCACAGTCAAACTCATTGTGTCATTTTTCAATCCTTCGCTTGTCTGAGTTCTGTCGTCTTCTGGTATCCAACAGTGCCTGCTATGTGCGCATTCACACACATACTTCTACACTGCCAACAGAACTGTGTGGATAGGGAAGCAATTTGGTCTTTTCAATATTTGACCGAATTAGAGCAGCAAATATTGGCCCGAATGCCGTTTCCTTTGGTTTCCCTATGCACACACGCACTTGGACATTTTCTCTGTGATAAATAGTAACTGATTATGAATTTCAGGCTTATTAGGGATTTGGTCCGACAGAGTTCTGTATAGAGCAGCTCATGGTTTTATTTAGAAACGCTGTGATGAGGAAATTGCTAGTTTGATTTCTGCATGTCCCAGAGTAAATGGCTTGTCAAATGTAAACATTGAGAATACACCGAGATCGATGGACATGGTTGGCTGTCACAGTAAATAAATACAGAAGCGTACATTTACCCTGGCTCTACTCATGTAGTTGGGAGAAAATGGTTTCCTGGTAGACTTTCAGAACCTCTTTCTTAAGCCACGTTGACATGGCCAAATATTAAGGCAGGAACCAAGACGTGGTATTTAGAGAGCACAGACCGCAGACTCATTGATATGAAAGAAAACTGTTTAGTAAGGCATCTTCTGTCTCCCTCATTGGCAGATCACCAACATTTCCAAACTGAAGGACTTTCTACTGCAGCACAGAAAAGACTATGTGAACGCTGGAAGGTAAGGTGCTCTACACACTTCATGCGCTAGATCTCTGGTCTTCTGTCTGGGCCGTTGGACATGGCAACTTTCCCCCGCCAATGGAGCCAAGGGTGAAAAGGGAAGGCGATGCCCTCAGATCACTTCCAATTGTGAGTGATTTCAGAGCAGGTCAGGAGTCAGGGCTTATTAGAAGGGACAGTCAAACGAGTGACTAGAGGCTATGTTGTAGACTCCTCGTCTAGACTAATTGAGGTGTGTGTGTGTGTGCGCGTGCGTGCATGTACTTATGTTGGCAGTGTGGGGGCTGGCTGTTGGCTCAAGGTCAACAGCGAGGAGGGTGGTCTCCTGCAGCGGGCTCTAGCCTAATTGTCTGGAATAATTGAGCCGCAACCAAGTGAAGAGCAAATCCCACCCTGGGACTAATCCTGACCCTCCTTTCCTCAAGGCCCCTCTGTGTTTGTGGGCGTGGGTGTGCATGTGGGTGTGTAAAATAGCTTATGTTCTGTCAAGTGTGTTGATAAAGCTTCAAGCGAACACATTAAGTTCAGGTTTCCGTGTGTGTGTGTGTGTGTGTGTGTGTGTGTGTCTTTAGGGGTAGGGAAAAGGCATCTGACAAATCCCTGTTTGTTTCTAAAACCTAATGGGTCTTCCTCCGGCCCCTCCATTGGCTAAACGGTAAAAGTAGTACTCACTATCTGAATATGGTAAAAATACAGACTGTTAATTTCAAAGGTTAGCAAATAGACCCATCAATACAATGTTACAGAATAGCCAATATGTTAGTATAGACATTGAGAACAAACCCAGGTTTATGAAAAGGAATAAAGGTCCGTACAACACTAATGCTGCCGTGGTGGCCCTTTCAGACAAAGAACCACAGTGTTTACATAAACGTTTTTAAATACTCTATCTATGTGTTGTCAGTCTCATCTCGTCAGACCTTACTCGTATGACAGACGGCGACCGAGACCAGATTGATCAAGATGCCCAAATCTTCATGAGAACCTGTTCTGAAGCCATTAGGCAGCTACGCTCAGAAGGTATCAATGTGTGTGTGTGTGCCACAGCCTCGTTTCATTTTCTTGCACATGATGTATGTATTCACATCTACTTGTTGTTGTTGTTGTGTTTCCCAGCTGAGAAACGGGTGACATCCACCCAGATCAAGCAGCACAGGGGAGCGGTCCTGGACCTCATAGAGAATTATCTGAGAGGTGAGTTCATGTCACCAGTCCCAGTTCAGGTAAAGGCCTTATATATCAAATGCTTGGTGTCTATACATCCTAAACTAATGCTGGGTGAAGAACAGCTTTATTCATCTAAAGGCATCATTACAAGTATTTTAAGGTATATTCAAGGTTGTGTGTATATACATGGATAATACAGTAGCAGAATTAGTGTTTTGCCTCCAAATGAAAATTAAATCCTTTTTCTTTGAGACAAACATTTAGCAAACGTCACATGACCATTCTGTCTAAATGTGAATATGAGGATAGACTGTTCTTACACTGTACCCTTATCCCAGAGGTTTATGTTTTCCGGTACTTGCTTTCACTCACCCTGCCCTCTTGTGGCCAAAGTTCCATACAATTTCACACAATGCCTTTGGAATTGAACACAATGCCATCTCCAGTGTAGGAACTGGAGATGTAATGTTAATAGCTCTCGTGTCTCTTGTTGTGTGCTAAGGAGTATGTAAGCTGTACTCTGAGCAGAGGGCGATACGAGTCAAGAGAGTGGTGGACAAGAAGAGGCTGTGAGTATTCAGGTTTTTTATTTATTTATTTTTTACAATTCTTAATTTAAAAAAAAGGTGTGGTCAGTTGTGTTGTCTGAAGGTACCCAAAAGGTCTAAGCAAATGTTTAAATGTGTCAAACCAACCATTATTTATCTAAAATTCACACCAAAGTTACACAAGCCAGTCAGATTTGGCCCCAGGTTAGGGCATGTTTCACTGCATTTTGTAAGCGTGACAGACCACAAACAATCACTTTGTTTTCAATCCGTCACGCTGAAAGATCCAGTCATCCAATCCAAAACACTACTTCTCCCTGTTATTTAACCGGACGTTCAGTCAGTTCATTGAACGTAAATTAAACGTAACACCGTACTGAAGGCAGCCCAAATGAAATGGTTCAGCTCATAAGGAGAAAAGTCTGTGGAAAATGAAATGGAATGATATTGTGCCATTTTAAGATTTCCCAGTTGTGGCACAGTGTAGGTTTCTTCCATTATTTCCCCTAATAAGCTGTCTTGGGAATTCTCTTAATGTCTAAGGTCAGTGGGTGCAGTTAACTGTCCTGTGTTAATAGTGGGCATGTGAATCCTTTAAGGGCTAACTGTGAGGTACGGGCTGTGTAGAACCCTGGGCTGATGCAGTGAAAACATTGTTCCAGGTCGAGACTGGAGCCAGAGCACCACAGTAAGGTGGAGAAGATCAAGCAGGTGGAGCCCACGGAGGAGAAGGCTGCCAAGGAGGAGAGCACAGGTTGGTTAGCGAGTCCAAAGGGTGGCTCACGACCATACCATACATCGGGTCATGAGATGATTCCATATTTTTCCTTTTATTTTGAATTTCGTTTATAAATAATGTATAAATGTTTCCATATTGTTCAAAGTTATTTATATACTTTTATGACATGCAGTATATTATTATGAATTACATACTGTATAATTATCTTAATGCTCTAAAGCTTTAATTAATCAAAAGGTGCTAAAGATATTAAAGATGAATATAATTTAGTCATTAGTAGACACTACTCCAGGAACATACAAGCAAGGAAGGGTTATATTTATAGCCTGTTAAGATCATCCTGATCTAGCAAACAAAAGTTTTTTGTGATTTGGGAGGTGTCAATCAGATCATTAGCAGGTGATTGGATCACCTTCAACCAATCGGAGCAAGAACCACATGGGGACGAATTTCTTAATTGCTGTCGGCAGCAACTAATCTACCCACCTGGATGCTGATTGGCCAGTGGTGTTCTACCCTGGTATCAAATGAGGGTTCCCAG
This sequence comes from Percopsis omiscomaycus, assembly GCA_027575585.1. Taxonomy (NCBI): domain Eukaryota; kingdom Metazoa; phylum Chordata; class Actinopteri; order Percopsiformes; family Percopsidae; genus Percopsis; species Percopsis omiscomaycus. The sequence continues at coordinate 4,056,521 of JAODLI010000020.1, forward strand.
ACTCCTATGCGGAGTGGAACACATCGTAGAGGTGGAGCTTTCAAAATCAGGATGGTTTTACCAGGCTAGGATATTTACAGGGAAGGCCAAACTGGGGATCACAGCCAGGACCACATAAGATATAAAGTAATACAAAGTGAGAGAGAGATTACAGGTCACAGAGTCTTGATGATCTTTAAGACCTATGTTTGCTCTATTTCTTCCTGTAGAGAAAAACATGGCAGAAGTGTTGGACAACAGCGTCAACCTGTGGGAAGAGAGCCGGGTGGAGGATGACCTGTCTCCAGAGGAAATCCAAATGGTACATGAAACATGTATAACCTACACCAGACTACAACATGTAGGATGTCTCACCGTTCACTTCAATGTTAAACACCTAAAAGATAGTTGATGTTAAATCTGTAGCCAGTCTGTAAGAAAACCATTATATAGTATTGACGTGGACCTCTGTGTATTGCTTTTCTCTGTCTAGTTTGAGCAAGAGAACCAGAGGTTGGTCAGTGAGATGAGCAGTCTGGTGGATGAGGTTAGGTGAGCATCCACAGATCATTGTGATTGCTTTACTCTTAACACGTTAACAGCCTAGCCATCAAAGCCATATTATTATCTTGTATTTATTAACAACCTCCATGTTTCTTTTAGACAAATTGAGGGAAAGGTTGTGGAGATTTCTCGACTCCAGGAGATCTTTGCAGAGAAAGTCCTTCAACAGGTCACTTCCACTTTCATTCCTTTTCAGAATTGCTTGAGAGTAGAAACCACAAGTAACACAGTAACATATTAAAGTATCTTCTGTCTGCCTTTGACAGGAAACGGAGATAGACAATATTCATCAGTTAGTTGTTGGTGCTACAGAGGACGTCAAAGAAGGCAATGAGGATATACGAGAGGTAAAGTCCCATTCTGACTGTCCTTAGCATCCACCCATCTATTACGTATTTGTATTTGATATAGAATATATTGACCAGCATTTTCTTAATAAAGCTCTTCAGTAAAGCTCTCCTTGTATCTTAAGGCCATCAAGAACAATGCTGGCTTCCGTGTTTGGATCCTCTTCTTCCTGGTCATGTGCTCTTTCTCACTTCTTTTCCTGGACTGGTATGACAGCTAACACACCGAAGCTCCCCATTTGGACCTAAAACACAGGAAGTGACACCTATCCTTGAACACATTGATTATCACTACATACGCTAGGAGTCGGGAATACTCTTAATTCTAACACACTGGACCTGAAGATGGAGCAGAGCATCTCCAAGTTCTGCAGCAAGAATGTGCCTTTGTCAGATTTTCCTCTCTGGATGCTAATCACCTGGGCTTCTTAGCGGTTTCAATTGGCTGTGCTTCAGCATCCATGTAGGGCACCCCTTTGTTCACTGGAGGGCAGTTGTAAACACTTGCTGTGTAGTAAAGCATGCAATCTGCTTGATATGTAGTGCTCTGTGAATAGATAATCAGTCTCTCTTGTCTCTCATTGACCACTTAAACTGATAATGGATTTATAGAGAATAACCATCTTCAATTTGAACAAAGAAATGGCTAAATTTAAATTGCTAATCTCTTAATTGGTATTACTATAAATTTCAATGCACCAAAAGATACTGTGTAAACTTAAGTTGTGTTGACACAATTATTCCTTTTGTGAAGATTTGCAGTGTTTTATTTATTTAAATTGACTGTGTTATTGAATAGATTAGACTTGACTGACAAACCCTAAAAATAAGCTTTATTTTCCAAGCAGTTGTCATCAACTTCCAAGCAGTGTGTTACCTGATAATTGTTCAAATGTAGTGTTAATAAATCACTCAATAATACAGTAAAACCAACCAATACTCGTCTTCATTCACATCTTCCCTCTCATCTTCCCAGGTATAGGCCTAGTTAATCTATTTTAACATCATGTAATTAATACATCCAGAGAGCATGTACAGTACTTCACTAAAAAGACTGAGATCTTTATTTATTTAAAGAAGCCGAATGTGATTCAAACAGCTTATTAATGTTTTTTATTCTGATCATTAGGATTAACTGATTTAGTGAAATAAGTACAACAATTTCAATTTCCTTTTGAATTGCACTCAAGGGAAATTAAGTGATAAGTTTCTTTTGTTTTGTTCAAATAGGTTTATACATTGTCCTGCCAGCACTAACTGTTTTAAAGCATGAATTCAACTTTGTTAATGTGTTTTACTTTGCAGTTGATGTGAATCGTGGGCACTTTATTTCCTTTACATTTTTAGGTAGCAAATGCACTTCAATGGTAATTCTTACATCGTTTGAAAAAGGTACAGAATTTGTGACAAATTAAGTTAAATTGCAAACAGAAAAAATCCACTTGACCAGCATTAGTGTAAGGTCCACTACATTAACTTATTCTAGTACCTTTTATGAGAGCTACCGCTAGCCATATATGGTGACGACTAGATAAATCAAGTCAAAGCATTGCACAATACAGTATCTTCACTAGCAATGCAAAACATTCAGTACAATAGCATAAAAGGAGTGGTGCTGATTAAAATTAGCATTCTTGAAAGTGCAATGTGTTTTGCTGTATAAAATGCAAAATACACGATGTTCACAATTCAAATGCATGACACAATCAATAAATCTGGTTTAAAGTAAATGCTAGCTGCAACAAATAAGATTCTTAAATGGCATTAAGCATGACGCTATGAAGAGAATTCTTATACTGTAGTATTTAAAATGTGCTCTCATAGGTCACAATGCAACGAAAGAAATCATTTAACAGAGGTACACTGGCACATGTCAACTTGCTGAGTTGCAAAGGAAGTTCTTGCATGCAATTATGGTGTGAAAGAAAGACTGAATACAAACAATTTGAGTCATGCGTGCATGTGTGTTTGAACAAGCTACGCAGACAGAATGGGTTCAGTCAATCTAAAGTTAAGTCACGTTCTCATTACACAATGTAGGGTAATGCATATTTACAATGACAATGTCAGTGTGTGTGTGTGTCTGTGCATCAGTGCTTGTGTTCATGTGGCATTTCCTACATGTTTGCCACAATTCAAATGTGTAAATAAATACTCACATGCTATTCAGACAAACCGGAAAAACGCCTGTTTTCATGAAAACTATTTAAAAAACATTCTCACAGTATTACCTTACTGTAGACTTTAATAGATCCAACTACATCGACTAGGTCAGCAGCTTTTTGATCAGCTCAATTTGTTCCCAAAAGAAAACCCTGGGACTTAAGGTTTGACTGAATAGCACAACCACATTATTTATCATTTTCCTTGGCGGCGACTGGATGCCCCCTCTAGCGGCCAGGTGGGCTAGGCCAGCTTCTGAGCCGTCTCCGTCTCCTGCTGCGTGACCTTCTCCTCGGACACGACGGTCATCCAGGGGGACACGGACCTGGTGATGGTCTGCTTGGCCATGTTGTAGTGGTTGATGATGGTGAAGAGACGCCCGCGAATGCTGGGGCCCTGGGGCGCGTAGTAACCGTACATCCCTGCCGGCATGCAGCGGCCTTGCTGCTTGGGGAGAGAGAGAGAGAGAGAGAGAGATGGGGAAAAGGAGAGGCGTGAATCATTCATGTAGCCCCGGAGGTTTAGACGGAGGTGTGCAAACAATAGTAGACCTCCACTTAAAAAGAGTTCCAACAAAATCAATACCCTGCCAAGAAACATACGACAATAACATTCACAGTTATAACAGAAACAATTATGGATAAGGTCAGCAGAGACACACAGCATCACCAGCTCTCTGTGTGAGATATCTGCAGCCACTGAAATACAGTACAATGTTTTGTCTCTATTTTGTACCAAGAATCCAATAATTTATAAAAAGGTACAATTGCAACTGGGGATTTTGTACTCAAAATTTAAAAAAAAAAAAATACTATGGCTTTAAAAACTGATTAGCTTACAACAAATGAGCCACTATGCGCTGAAAAGGCAGAGCCATTGATTCACCATAGCAAAAGGTTTCTAAAGTTAATCAAATAATGTGTGTTGCCTCTGGTGTTAGAATGGAATTCATATCAAGATGACATTTAGAATGCCACTTAGAAAATAACTCAATCAGCCTTAAATGATATTCCTGTGGTCTAACATAACCACATGCAACTTTGTCTTTTTCTTTTAAATATAGTTATGATACATTCAGATGTAAAAACCAGCGTTTTGGACAGGCTTCATTGGGTATAGTGAGTGAGAGTAGATTTAATGTGTATTATTGATCAGGCAGGGTCACACACAATAGGAAGCAGCATGCTTACTGTGTAGACAAAGCTGTCAGGGCAAGGCTGCTCATACTGGTAGACTTTGTAGACTACCAGGAACACCACACAAACCAGAAACGCCAGAGCACAGATCACCAGTAGAGTGACCTGCAGGAGATACAGACCACAATTATTAACAATCCAGACATTATGTCACACCTGGGGCCAAATCTGGCTTATTTTATAAATGGTTAGGTACTTTCATAGAGGAATTTTGGCTTGATTAAATGTTTGTGACCGATTTTAAAATGAGTCCAGCCCATTCAGGCCCAGTTAAACACAACTGGAAAACATTTACGATAGGGGAACTTTAAAGTATATTTCTCAATAACTGGTGATCTTCCCCCAAAAATACCTCTGACAGTGAGGGCTTGCGAACACACTGCATATAGTAAATCAACAGGAACAGGAATAACAGGAACACAACTTGTGTGTGACCATCTGTACTGTACAGTTCTCACCTCTTCTGAGAATGATGTAATGCTGTCAGTGTTTCTAGGAGGTGGGAGCGGGGTAGGCAAGTTGTTGCGAAATCATTTCATCACATTGCTTTACTATGAAAACTTCCAAGGCTCCAAGACATACGTAGTGAATATGAATATAGTATTTCATCTGAGTGGTGTGCATGGAGTGAAATGTGAATCATTTTCCATTCTGATGATAGCAGTTTCATATTTAAAAATCAAATGAAGATAAGTTACCACATAACAAACATAAATAACAAAAATAAATGTGTGTTTCTACTGTATAGGCTACTGTGCTCAAATGTATCACAAAAAGCATTTAAAGTCACAGGAGACACATCGTTTAATGGTTCTACTGCTGGGCACATGGTGGAGCACATGGAAATAGAAAAAAAAGAAACAGGAGTTGATTAAAGAGAAAGGGATGGAAAAGGTGCAGCTAAAATGTCAAATAATGTGATTTCTAATTACCAGATACGTCACTTTGAATTTTGCCGATGTACTTGAATCAAAGCACTGATTGTACCGCCAAAGAAAATTAGAGACACATTTGCATCTACTGATTTTTCCAAGCTGCAAACCACCGAAACCATGATTATAAATATACCTACCCTCACTATCAATGTAAACATACTTCTTACCTCTCACCTTTCCATTGCAGAAAGTGTCATTGTTGGTGTCTTGTTTTCATATTAGCATAGGCTTTATTACAATAGCACGTTTTATATAGCATACTGTGAATCATAGATGAACTCATCCACCTTCCAGGGAGCTTTAAAGAAGGATGGAGAGACTGCCTTTGGAAGCCATTGCCATGGCAGCAGCTGAATTAATGAGAGGTTTGGGGCGGGGTTAAGTGAAATCCTTGTGCATTTTGTCTCTCAGTATAACTAGAACACAGGAAGGACAGACAGCACAGATACAGGTAGGCCAAGTGAAGCCACTGCCTTCGACTGGCAGAGACATGCTGTAGGCTATGTGTGTGTGTAGCTCATACCACATGCCTATTATTAAAGGGAAAACATGTTTTTCAGTAGGCTACCTTCAGTCGCTCAGAGACCCCTTCGATGATGCTTATTGAGAACTCTGCAATCTTGGGAGATCGTAGCTTTCCCCGCTTGTTTTCACCATCATAGTCTGTTTTAGTCTTCACAACCACCTGGTACAAACATAGAATAAACGTAATTAAACACCGTGGGAAAATAAAGCTATCGCGATAGGATAATCGACTATAACCAATAATGTTTCCCATTCCATTTAGCCCAAAGGTAATTAGCCTACTCATGAGTGTGTAAACTCAATAATTTATCAATTTCAATGAAAATAATATAGGCCTACAGCTTTATTCTTACCTTCTCTGGTGGAGGAAACTGCAATTGACTGGCATCTAGCGGTGTTATAAGAGGGATTGTATCGAATCCGTCTTCACAAACCACCTTGCCGTTATTTTTGTCACTGAAATTATTTCCCAGTTTAACCATTTTAACACGATGAGGGATAAACCTGGAAAACAATGTTATTAATTAAACGTGCAAAACGTCAACAATACAAAAAAAAAAACTCCGTTACGACAGCGCACATATGATGCCCATTAACCACAAAAGCGAGAGATAACACCTCGGGAAAAACACGGCTGGGTCTGTAGGCTACCGTGATAGTGAAAGCACTATTTACTTCACAGACGCACTTACCGGTTTAATAAAGCCTATTCGGGTTGTTCCGTGCGATTCTCCGACCGTTGCTATTTTATTGTTCCCGATTATGTTGCTTAGGTGTGACGCAGCCGATTTACGAGGTAGATGCACAATATGGCCAGGGTCTGCGTGCTCTGATCCTCAAGCTTGATGTTGCTACTGGCGTCTGGCAGCACTGCAAGTGATGTCACAGCGTCACAGCTGTTTCCTTCCTTCCAGACAGCAGAGAAGGCTGGGTCGTAGGTCGACGGGAGATAGAGACTTTCGAGATTGTTGTAGACTTGTTCTATTTTTTTTTTACCCCAAGTGCACGTTGATTGACATCAATTATTGACGTTGATGTTATTCTTCTAATAATTTCAGTAACGTTAGTCGTTTAAAATAATATTAAATTGTTGCTATTAGAGAGTGCAGAGTAGCGAATATATAGCCTCACATTTTGACTTTGAGTGCTTTCTTCATGGCCACAAAAAAGACAGTTTCCTTGCATCTACACTTCAACAATTGCTAATACACAGAGTAATGCACCTTGGCCACCATTACTGTAGCTACAGACAATCTAATGCATTGAGCCTTTAAGATGAACTGAATAAGGATCCATAGGCCAAATTTATATTGACTTACAGCGTGAGTAGAACTGTATTGAGTTATCAGTTAAGACTGTGGTTGAGTATAGCACTATCCTGTGTAGGCCTACTGTATATTCTAACTATCACTAAACCACCCTTTGAATAGAGTCTCTGCCCCCAGCAATAATTATCTTCTTTACCGCTACTGCATGCAGTCTACAGTGCATAGGCCTACTATTTATTGGCTGGTTGCCAGGGCTACAGAGTGAAGGCAGAATATGAGGAACAAATGATCTTCTGTGGCCAGTTACACTTGTGAGTTGTGTTGGTCCTGAATGCTTTAGGGGGTTCTTCATGTTGTCTATGAATTCGTATGTGATATCAAGTATCACCTATAGGTTGTGATGCCATGATGCCAAAGGTGATGTCATATTCTTTTACTGGAATCAAAAACAGCGAGGCTCATATTGTACAATGACCTGATGGTTTAGCACCCTTAGTGACACCATGACCAGGGGCTGCTTGAGTCATGGTGACTCAATCAAAAGGTATTTGAACAGCCCAATTGACACACAGCACCAATGAAGGAGGCTAAATCTGAGGGTCAGCTCCTTTCTAAATAGAGTCAAATTAATGATGCAGTATAGGCTAATTATGCAGACACATAATTGTTTAGAATGATTAAACAACTGAATCATCAAACTCAAAGTCATGGAGATTTCATCAGGATTATTATTTTATTCTCTTCATCTTTATACTTTAAATTTGATAATTTATGTTCTTTACCAATGCATACTAGGCTACTAATAATAATAATTATTATTATAATAGCAGTAGGCCTATTAGCAGTGGTGGTGGTAGGCTACATATATTAAAGTTATTTAGCAGGTCAGTCAGTCTCCTAATGAGTTATAAAGCAACCAGCACTCCCACCGAGATCACAGTAATAATTCTAAAGGCTCGCAGTGTACCTGAGGCTTTTCCTTGCCTTGATGATCCTGTACATTTCCAACTGTATCTTTGAAACATGGTTACCGTTACCACTAGTTTGATTACTACCCAAACTAAGGGGTTTAGGTCGGATCTTATAGGCTAAATGTTGTCCCTCCCTCTCTACATATAACATTTCCAGACTATAACAACTACAAAGTTTTCATTCTCTGCTTGAAGCTACTTGTTGTATTCCTTGTTATAACCACTAGAGGGGGTCAAGGGATTAATTTTCAAACTGGATCTGGATGTAGGACTGGGCATCACGTTAGTAATTATATGGAAATACTGAATAGACAAGTCAAGAAATCACATTACAGTCTTAAAGGGCAATTATTTATTGGAGCAGCATTTACAAAACTCTTTAAATTTATACCGCTTACATTAGTGCCTAATGTTACTGTAACCGCTGTGCCTTTAAGAAACACTGCATTTCTGGCAGGTTGCCCAGAAAGTTCATTTCCCATTTCCCATCTCCCGGTATCTAGCCGCATGGAACATCTATGCTCAGGACAAGTATTCTCTTTCAAAACTCCAGCCACACTCCTTGAGAAACTCAGCAACTTTTATTTTCCCTGAGTTTTGGAAACCCTAAAGTGGGACTTTATGGTAGATTCATCACGTCCTGAATTTCCGTGGTGTCAGTCTTCAGAGTGTTTCGCAAGGTATTTTTTTACTTTTACTTTTTACACGGCAGGTTCATAGTCAGCTGTTCCGTTATGTGTTTTAGTGCAGTAAACAGTCCTACATTATAATTTTAGAGTAAGGATAGCAGACGTATTTCTCCTTGATTGCTCTGCTGTTAAATTATTGGGACAGATTTTAATCCCAACCCCGGGAATGTGTGAATGTGTGGAGACACATTCACTGTAGCTTGTAATTTGTAAGTTTTTAGTAAATCAGCCACTGTCCCAGTCATTGTAATGTATTATAATGTTTGTAATGACACTGTTCTGTTTCTTTATGCTGTTGTGCTGGAGATCTAGGATAATAAATTCCTTTTTGGAAAAGTAATTATCTCCAGGCAAGACAAGGGTTAGCAAGAATAGCGTTAAAACTTCATAAAGACATGGTTTATGCATGGAACACACATACACACTTCTTTCTTTTCACAAACTGATGTCATGACTTAGTGAACCTACTTTTTAAAGACACGAGCAGCAGTGATGCCAAAATTGTATGCTGAGCTTTCCTAAACTCCTTTCTGTCTAACCGGTGTGTTATTGTGAGCAGTGTGTGTGGGGTGTCATGTGATTTCTGAGGTTTCTGGAGGTTTTCTGGAAAGATGAGGTCACTGGGAGACACGCCCTGAGGCCTGGTCTCCAGGCCAGCTGGAAAGGACAGGGCTGGAAGAGACCGCTGAGGACTGGCTCTCTTACCATGGCGGAAGTCATAGTCCCTTGGAATGTGGCTTTTCATTGGAGCATTGGAATTTTACTCTGAGTGGGGTGTATGTGTGCTTCTCTGATGAGTGATTGCTTAGTAATGTTTCATTTATTCAGTCATGTTATTTATATCTATATGCAGTGTGTTGAATTCAAGCAACTGCTGGAATGTGGTTGGAATGGAGACCATTTCCTCTCAGTCAAGCTGAGAGGAAACTCTCTTGTGGAAAACCCTTTTAAGCCCTACCCCATCTTTTCTACGTACATGAAGGGTGAACATTTCTGTTTCATAAATTGTGCTGTGAAGAGGGAAGCTAATTCAGAGAACGCAGTCAAGGAGAGGGGGGGCTCGCTCCGCTGGTTCTGCCGGACGCAGCGGAGAGGCTCTTTGGAGAAGGAAGTGCTGGGGGAAGTTGAGTCAACGCAGGACTGTCTCTCAGCCTCGCGTCACTCACGTTGCCTTGCCTCTTAATGGCAACGGCAGTGTGACAAACCAAGGGCGAAGATCATTACTATACTTGTATGGTAACACAATGTGACACAATGTGAACATGGGTTTATGAGCACATTGTTAGCGGCTTTGGATGAGTGGGGTAATAAACACTGACTGGTGGCTAAATAGCACATGGAAATGGATTGGGCTGTTAATTTATCTCCTTTCTCTCTCAAACTATCATCTGATGGTGTTGACCTCAAGGTAATGCTTGAGGTTGGTTGTCTCTTGATCAAATAATGAACATTTGAGTCTTGAGAGAGTTTTCTTTCAAAACAGTGTGTTTGAGATCAATTTAGCAAAATTACAGGCTGAACGAGTGATGTTTAATACTGGTTAGCATTGTCCTTAACTACAACGCAGAGTCTCCGGAAATGAAGGCATGCACTAAATGGGTGGGCTGCTTATTACAGTGTGGTTGTTCTCAACCACTGAATTGTGTGGAATTGTGTAGCGCAGACACAATTCTCCAAGTGTACCAGTAGAGGTCAGGCTTCACTGGATGATAGGTATCTTACCTGGGTGGTGAAACCATTGTATTACTGTATCTCCATCATCCACAGGGTGGCAGGTTGGCCTAGTGATTGAGAGAGAATTCCCATGGTAAAAATGTGTTCATAGGTCTGATGTCCTCTGGCGATTATGCAACATGTTGTCAAAGTCTCGTGTTGTTTTAATAGGATTTTGAAAGCTATGAATATGTGCTTAATACACAATCGCTGACATTGTACTATTGTGTATCGTGTACTGTATGTGCAGCTCAACTGTGTAAAATATTTTCTAGTCAGTCATGAATGCACTGCTTAAGAGAGCCTAATGGTAGTTTATGTGTGATGGACTTGTACATGGCTTAGAATGAGCCCCCTGACCTGTGTCCAGTGCCAAACGTTTAGTGGGGATGACGACAAGCGTTTAGGCACAGAATGTTGACCAGATTAGCTAGCTCTCATGTGTTTGCTCTCTGTTCATTTCATAACAATTGCTACTTGTCCGCACATTCCACTAGCTGAGATGACAATGACTGACAATCAGATCGTCACTACAAGAGTGAAATGCTATCTTTATCCTCAATAAAACATTCCAGCCAACATATTTATATTTTTCATGGGCGCAGTCAATTCTAGAATGTTCCAGATTACTCCAGAAGACCTACAATGTCCCAGGTAATGTAAAATATTTCGTTCAATTTAAACTCATTGGCTCTTTGATCAGATCTTGACTCCTAATGGAGGACTAAACTGAAGTATATATCTTGGACTTTAGCATTAATAGAACAGTTTGTATTCACTTGCCTGTGAGTGCCCATGTCATAATGTTGTGATGTACTTACAACTGTATTCTGGTGTTGTCACGCATAAGCCTATATTGCTAAACTCATGCTGCTGATTTGTGGAATTTCAATTCAAAATATTTTCATCAGTAGTGCATTCGTATCATAGTAAGTGTTAATCATGTGTCAGGTCAGATTGAAATTCTTATTCAAGCATGTCACTAGGGGCAGGATAGTCCAGTGGTCTAGGTGTTGGACTCCCAGCCAGAAGGTTGTGGGTTTGATAACCAGAGTTAGTCTACTTGCAAGATGCCTAACCCCTATCTACTCCATGTAATAGCAGCATGTCGCTTTGGGAAAAGTGTCTTCTAAATGACCTAATTGCAACTGTATTTTTTTTTAAAGACAGTTATTAATTATTAAGTTACTGAAGACTAGGGGTAGTTCTCTAAGGTGTTAACCCATAAATTATTACTCTGCGATTATTTCTTTGTTTACAAGTTTACATGTTTAAAACTATACTATCAACCTGTTATGAATAGCCTGGATTTGTCAGAATAAGCAGTGTTCTAAATGCCAGAATGTGGAGGAACTGGTCAAGCCAGATCTCTCACAAGCCATATCATGCTTCAGAATGAAATCTGCTTCATCTCATGACTCTCAGCATGACAGACGAGATAAGTTTTATGTCAGCCATAAACCTCCATACAACCTGCTCACAGGCAGACACACAAACGCTTAAGTGTATCCCTCCCAGGTTTGTTACACTGCAATATCTCCCACTGAATGTTTACCTCGCGAAGGTGTGGCGAGAGAGAGCAGAGGCTGTAGGAAGCGGGGAGGGGACGACAGAAAGGAGGTGTGAACCTGCTGACGGTGGCTTGTGTCTGACACCACTGTATCAGCTGAGCTGTCACTCGTGCACAAGACCATATGTTCACCAGCTAGGAGATACACCGATAGATCTTACAGTGCACGTGTTTGCGCTGTCAGTCGCGTACAGCCAGGAGGATTTCCATCGCTGGGGCTCAGGGGAAATTCGACATGGGTGGCACTTTTAGTCAGAAGAAAGCCAGTGGGCGAGCCAACTCGCAGAGTCACAGCAGTTGTAGCATGTGAGTGAAACCTCTCATAATTCGTTGAAATTTTACATGTTTATAGACATCTGATTAGTTGAAATCATGAGTATTGCTCAAAGATATAGGTTTTAGACAAGTAATTATTCAGTATGCTTACAAGTGCTGCTGGTTTGGGTGATGTCACTACATATTTATGTTTGTGGGTCCCTCAGAGCTCCACTTGATTAAAGGTGCCTGTTGTGTTTAATCAACATTCATAATGCACTTTGGTTGTATTAGGGATTAGTTTTCTTACTGGTTTACTCTGTTCAAGTGTAGTTACACACACACACATGCAAATATTCATATACCCTTGAAATGAGCTCGCTGATAAGGCCTCAGTGTAGGTATAAATTCTGTTGGCCAAAATGGCCACACAAAGTGCATGTGTGTAAACCTGTATGTTTGAGAAACACACCCATAGTAAAAAATGATCTTATCTTGTATGTAGAATACATTGAGACCTAAAAAACAGTCATCATATTTTATTGAATGTAAAAGTGGGACATTGTTACACAGAGCATTTTCCGAGTTGTTTACCATGACTTGCATGTCATAAATCTGTCTAAAAGTGAGCCAGGATATTTCCCACTATGATTTCACTTTGAGAAATGTGTCTGCCTTGTGTCAATATTTGCTTTAGAGGATCTTTATTCAGTTAGGACACAGTAGCAGCACTGACCCCTGCAGGATGTACTACAGACCTGTGCCCCCATGCAACTGCAATGCATTTCTTGTGATTATTTTGTATTCTGTCATGTCAGTTCACGCACAAGTGTAAGAATCGCATTATACCGTATTCTACATACATTTGTACTAGCTGAATGACAACATTGTAATTGTACTAACACCACTGGACAACATGTTTGCCAGACAGTGATGTGGAGTAGTCTTGTTTCAACAAAAACCTATCGAGGAGACCATTAAAATTATTATATTCAAAAATATTATGAATCGGTGCTAAGGATGCAACACAACATACTGTCAAGATAACATTAAAAAAATAGGCTAATAGACAATGAGGTTTGCTCAAAATATTAAGCATGTATCCTTTAGTAGCAGTCGGAGTACAAATAAATACTCAATACATAATCTTACATGTGTTCTCAGATTATGTGAATTTGCAATTTCTGTTCCTATGTTTGGTTGTCACCATCTAAAGCAGCTGGGCTGTTTGTGGCGTCAGTCTCAGCTGCTTTAACCCAGGGTTTGGGTGACCTGTCCTTCTGCGTGTTTGAGGCTGGCGTGTCAGCCTGGCAGGAGTCTGCAAACCTCTCGCGTGCTCTCTCCCAGTTAGTCTGGTTCCTGGATTTGAGAAGTGAGGCATTGTCCATAGACATTACAGGACCGGCACCCAACCCTGACTGTGACTTCCTGAGGTTTACCGTGATCTGTAGGGGAACAAAATAGGAAATCAAGCAATAACCAATAACATACACGTGTACACACCAACTAAAACTAGGTGGGGGGAAAAGGGCCAAAATAGTGATAGGTAGGTGTAAAACATAGTTTGGACAGATTTAAGGGAGGGACTTAAGGAATGTATGTTTATTAACCAATATTTTATTTGGTTATAACTGGTTAAGGAATGTTATATGTTGGGAGGGATGCAAAAACAGATACTTTAACATACTGGTTCTGCTTGAACAAACCAGGAAAAAATGTGTTTAAGCCCCGGTCCTAATAGTCACTGTCTTACCGGGCTTTGCATTCCACTTCCATCTCTGCCCAGTCCTTCGCCTTTTTTCCATCCCATCTTTTCCAACATCTTCCGACCTTTATTGACTTCACTGATCTCCCTTTGGGAGAAAAACAAAACGGGCAGAAAATGAGGCTGAATGTCTCCCGTTTATCTGATTCACAAAGGCAGGTTACTACCACTGTAGCAGTTAATATATACACTGCTTTAGCAGCAGATAATACGTGTGCAGTCAACAATAATGTCCTTACACATGAACTGATGCGGGGGCGTCATCTCGCTGGAAGGCCCCCTCGCTGCCCACTTTCTTCCGCCGTGACTCTGCTCGGTCCTTGTACCTGGGGTTCTTCAGTGCTTTGACTTCTTCATACTCGCTACTCTGTTGACAGGACAGCAGCAGAACAATGTGACTAGCTGCTGGGAGAGCCAGTAAGAAGTGTGATCGGATGTGATGATAGCATACCTGCAGGCCATATTTGGCCTTTAGTTGCTTTAGTTCCATCTGCCTCAGTAGTTCCTTCTCTTCTTTGGTTACAGAAGCAGGGCCTTTGGGGAAAAAGAAAGTCACAGCAAAGGTAAAATACTGACATTCCACTCTACCAAAGCTCTCTTATCTTAGTTTGTGTTGCGTTTTTTTCCCCCACTTTAAGTTAATTAGCAATACATATTTGAGCTCACTTCTAATAGTGTGTAGCGCAACCTCACCGATATATTTAGCATTGAAAGATTTACCAGTCAGCTGATGCTTGCCACTGGGCTTGCAATGCAGTTTTAAAGGACAAACTGGCAGTATAGTCAGATGTGTCTTTACGCTTTAGCAGGAAGTATCAACTTATTCCATAGCTACATCCGTGCCAAAAACAGGAAATAACCTAGTGTAGCAGAATCTAGCCATGTGTTTTTGTCTAATGATGAAACGCATGACCATACTGTGAGCATGCCGGTGATAAAAAGGAGGTTTTTGCAGTCTAAGCCCAGTGAGAAGCATTTCTCAGTCCTAAAGTTACCAGTGAGGCGGGTTATTCTTTAAAGCCACACTAAATTAGTCAGTTACAGGCTTGACGCTAACAATGAAAAATGAGCAGGTTCAGCTAACTGACAGTGCCTTGCTCATAGACGGTAAAGCAGGGTGTGTGCTTGTACCCCGGCATCTTTCCTGTGAATACTTGACCTGGCCAGAGTGAGCGACAGAACATTAGACTGAGCACTTCCTCACCCGTCTTCTCCTCTCTCTTGTGCTTGCTGAGGTGAGCCATCACCTGGCCAGGCTCACAGCCGTCACACGTGTCCGTCCCAGGGTGGATATGGAACGACAGCACCGTCTCTCCCATCTTCACCTCGTCGCCGTGCGTTAGTGCACAAGGCTCGCACTTGGTTTTAGGCTGCAGGACCAGTATTATATTATTCTTTAGTTGAGTTATTGTTTTGTGCGGTTTACTGAAGCTGGCAAAGACAAAAACCAGTAACAGACTTGTAGGATTCTGTTGCCATTAATGACTGTTCCATTCTGGCTGCCCTGGTCCACCAGCATGTAGCTTTGCTGGTTCTGGTCAAAGTAGACCTCTGCATGGAACTGGAACCAAATGCAACATATTGGATGAGATTACGTGTTCCTGCAAATTTTGTCTGGATGAATGCAAGCGGTAGGATACCTTGCTGACTCCCATTTCTGATATACGGATCGCATGGTCCATCTCCTTCTCTCTGCAATATAAAATAAGAGAGCCATCTTTAGG
This sequence comes from Percopsis omiscomaycus, assembly GCA_027575585.1. Classification (NCBI taxonomy): domain Eukaryota; kingdom Metazoa; phylum Chordata; class Actinopteri; order Percopsiformes; family Percopsidae; genus Percopsis; species Percopsis omiscomaycus. The sequence goes on from JAODLI010000020.1 coordinate 4,072,185, forward strand.
TTATTATTCAAAAACAATGTGCATTAAATACAAGCCACTGGCTGACAGGTTAGTATTAATATACACGATTATCACTCTGAGAGAGTGATAATTAACACTGCATATGCTCTGTCTTGTTTTACTCCATGTTAGGAATGTTTCAGCATCTGAGTGAACTCAATATAAATGAAATTGAAATAAAAAATCTAATGTGTTTTAGCATATCTGCTGTATCATTATCTAGACTGGCACGGACACTTTGCTAGAGGGATATTGACTGGGACAGGCTGGGTTTCCATGCGAGAGATAAAGCAGCACTTGCCTTCCGATGGTAGCTGGGGCGTCTGCGGTGATGATGAAGAGGGTGCCCACCTGAAGCACTGGAGATCTAACCACGGTCACTCTCACACACGGCGGCCAAACCTCTGTGAACGCAACAAGACGACAAAGTCAACACTGCATGCGTAGGACACAAAGGGCCTCTGGGAAATGATGAGAGAAACTGATGAATGTGGAACAGGCAGGACAGGTGGTGAGTCGCACAGTGTGTCTAGTATTCACACCAGATTGGTGGTTGAGGTGAAAGGTTTACAAAGAAGCTACCGTGACCTTGTCATGCCATTCATTCTTAGTGTTGCTGCCCTCCATCTCACCTTCCTGACACTCGATCTGGGACTCAGGACTGTCCCGGGCAGGGGAGGGCGAGGACGAGGAGGACGGGGGGGTGGACCCTCGCTCTACCTCCGACTCGGTGATCTCGCCCTCCTCCGGCTCACTGTTCCCACCCGAGTCATCACTCTTGGCTCCGTGGCTCTTTTTCTTCTTCTTGCGTTTTTCAGACTTTGACTTCTTCCTCTTCTTCTTCTTTGACTTGCCGCCGCCGTCATCATCATCACCACCATCATCATCCAAGGGCGGACTGTTTTTCTGCTTCTTCCTCTTTGATGAAGATCTGCTCCTGTCCTCGCGGGATTTTGAAGAGGATTTTCTCCGCGGAGCTGGGTCTGGACTCAGTGAGCGGTGCCTCTGCTTCCTCGATGCGACGGTCTTCTTGAGCGTTCGCCGTTCGACCCACTCTGTTTCGTCTTCAGATCTGACGTCCTGCCACCAGACAGTCAACAGTGAGGTCAGGGTCTCTTGCGGAACCCACTAATAGGTGACAAGGTGGCTTTGTGGTTCCCATGCTTTTTTTGTATGCATGACTTGCTTATTAAAAAGGTCTCAGTTTTCAAAAACAGTTTGTCGTTTTCCACCAAAAAAAGGATCTATTTCACAACATTGAAATCTTGCGTATTTTGAAAATGGTTTTGACAGAGTGTAAAAGTGACCTAATAACCCGAGTATTTGATGCATAAAACCAAATTGGAAGTTAAAAGAAACCGGTTTCAAAAATCCAATTAAGTAATGTAATGAATCAGATTAGATTAAACGAGTGTAAAGTGCGCTGTGTCGAAGATGTACCTCTGTGGGAAGCAGTTTTCCAGAAAGAGGAAATCTTCATATTAGCCAATGAGTTAGTCACCTCTTGCACCTAGGTCAGAGCAATAGTATTTTAGTCAGCTAACCCGAAATTACTTAACTGGGTGTTTGAAAACTGAGACCAAAAAAATACATAAAACCTTATGGTCTAAAGGGGGAAATGAATCAAAGGTAGCAGTAAGCTATTAAGTAAAAGATTAAATCAAGAGAACCACATATATAAATATAATGGCGTTGTTCAGCATGTTTATTAATGACACTAAGCAGCAACAACTGATTTTTTTTTTACATACCTTATTGTCTTGATGGGAGCTTTTGATCACCTTTTTCCATGTCTTGCCTTTCTTTTCAGCAGCCTTCTTATCTTGGTTGGGCTCACTATTCTCAGTAGCAGGCACTTCTATTTTGGAATGGAACTGGTATCGGCCACTGTCTGCATCATAGCAGTAGTAAATGCCTGTGTTGGCATCGTAGTACAACTGACTAGCCTAAGAAATGAAAAATGAAATGAAATACATTGAAAACCTGACAAATTTACTGTCATTGCATACAGATCTTAAATATAGATATCTAAAATAAACATCTTTCAACTGCCTCGACTGACTAACCGAGTCGTAGTAGAAGCCAGTGCTGTGGTCATAATACAGCCCAGTGGTCTCGTCAAAGGCGAACCCAGTCTGTGTCATAGCCTCTTCAGCAGTGGCCCTCAGCATGTCAGCAATGGAGCCTGCATCGCCGTCCTGAAAGGAAAAAAATGCTCTGCTCAGTAAACAAGTACCTAACAAGTAACTCGCATCCTTCGGCTCTCATAAAACATGATGTAACTCCTTAAGGGAGGCTACACCATGTCAATTACGCTACCGTCAAGTTTAGGCTATAGAGTATGTATATACTGTATAATGAATGTTGTAAAAACATATGTATATACTGTAACTGTATATATGCACATGACTTTTTTGGCATGCGATTCCATACACTTTTGTCTCACACACACCTCTGTTTTGGCTGTAGTGCTGTTGTCTGGTTGACTGACTTCATTTTGTAGTAAAATCTCTGCTGTCTCAGTTGTATTTGATGTGTCTTGTCCCTCTGTGGTCATCGTTTCCTGGGTTTCTGTGTTATCAGGATTCTGATAGTAACTCCCATAGTAATAATTGTAATAATCTGTCCAGAAAAAAAACAACAAAAATTTCCTGTCAAATACATTTGTGGAATTGTGCGCACCTGGCATTCAGCTACAAATTCAAACAGAAGAACACTCACCGTTTTCTGTCCAGGTCTGCTCCTCCGTTTGAGTTTCAATGTCAGTTCTGTCTTTCTCTTTCTTCTTCCGTTCATGAATCTCTGCACTCAGCTGATCAACCTGGCAGTAAACATTCACGGGAAAAATAAGAATGACCAGACAGTCATCAGTCTTGCACAGAATCACTAGAATAATCGGGTAATGATAATAGTAGCATTAGATAAAGCTGACCTGCTTCCTCAGATCTTCATTGTAGCTTTCTGTGCTTTTCTGGAGTCTTTCAGACTGACTCAGTTGTTTCTGCAGCTTTGCCAATTGGACTCTGCAGGTCTGGAGTTCATGCTTCAGTGACTCTACTTTCAAACGAAGCTCAACCACCTCTGTCGCTGAGTCCTCCTCCCCGTTGCCGACGTGGGGCTCCATTACTACGGCTAACAAGAAGCTCGGTGGTTAATCGGTTCGAGTGCATGTTAGTTACATAGAGGTGACTGTTACTGCACTGAGACTCCTTACCGACTGCCTTGTTTTCCTCGAGTTGACAGTTCATCGCCCGTCAGTCCCCCATGAAATTCAACCTGAAAGTTGAAAATAAACATCTTGTAACCACTCCGCATTTCCGATATAGCCCAGTACATGTTTTGATGATAATGAGACAGTTACAATTAATAATGTTGAAATGTTTACAGTCCGCCGTTTTCGAGACCGCCATTTGCTAGCTAAATGTATCACTACGGAAGTGTGCATTGATTTTGACTTCCAACGTTATGTTGCATTACCGCCACCTACTGGGCTGGAGTGTACTAGATTATGCTATCATGTTTGCTTCTGAAATAGATTATGTTGATTGATTTTGACCCTTCCATTTATGCCTCAGTTTCTCTTTCAATCTCCCCATTCCTCACTCATACAATGCAATTTATGTGTTACTATCAGTGTGTACTATCATATCTTTTTCATATAGCTTATTGCAACCTGTTGTAACCTGTCATTTAATTACTACATTTATTATATGAGATTATATACATTGCCACATGACAATGTATGACCAGTGGTAAATGCATTACATTACAACATTACATATTGGATCTCAATGTATCTCTAACTGTAACTAAATCTGTGCATCTATAATTTTGGATTTGCAGCTTGTAACAACTTTTCCATCTAAAGGCATTTTAGGCAAATATTTATTTATAAGTCTGGCGTACATTCCATCCATTCCTTTTCTGCAACAGTAAAAAGATACACCAAGTAACATACCAAAATCTGCCACTAGATGACACTGTCCCAAAAGTCTGTAGCCCAAAGCTATGTTGAGATGTATAACCCATATTAGTAATTAGAAAAGATTACCAAATCTAAGAGGATATGGCATGCTACTTGGTACTTGACTATGGTAACATAACCCGGATTTCCTTTACTGTTATGTTAAAGTGGTTGACCTATGGCTATGGGTGTGTGAGGAGGGTAGACCTGCTGCCTGTCTGCATCTGTCCTCACACAAACATGAAAGGGCAATCTGGGGTCATGGTCATATTTTAACCCAAAAATCACTTGAAATTTCATACTGAGTGTCTCTGCACAACACCTAGGCCTACATGCAGTGAAAGTGAACAGGACAACCGTCAAACAGAAAACTTCTATTCTTCTGTTTCATGTTTCAGCCTCCCAGCATTTCCCAGCCTTTCAGTGGTTACATAATGCTACGGTGTCAGTATTGTCCTCCTTTAATTAGAAATTGTTGGCCCTAGTCCGTATGCCAACATAGCTGATGTATCCCGAAAACACACAGTGGTTATGTGAAATTAGTATGAGCTGTGTCAGCTGTGTCAAGAATAGATTTTGAGACACAGAGACTAACAGACATTTAAAATAATCGGGTATTTTAGAGAAGCAGAGTTTGGGGTGTGGTGAGAACAAAACAAATACTAAATGAGTGAATGGAGGTGGTTGAATTGTTTCCCTGTATTTCCTCTGGCCTTAGTGACTTTATAACTTGTCTTTTCTTTTAGGTTTATTTTACTGTGTTGGAATAATCCATGATCGTAATAGTGGTGTCAGGGAACATTGCTGTGGAAGACACACGCACGCACACACGCGCGCGCACACACACACACACACACTGCAAAACGTAGTTTCCGATTCCGTTCATTGTTGCCATTTATAGAATAGAACAAACAGTGCATGTGCCATGTGGAAGCATCATTATCTGTTTAAAATATGAATAAATTGTTAAGGTTTTTCAGTTCCATTGTGTCATAAACAATGTGAGTTCTTTTATTTTGAAGATAACAGGAATTTCTTCAGGCAGTGGTTATGTAATCTATTGGGATACTCATTGACTTCTATGTATCCTCATCTGCCCCATACTAATAAATCTAATTGAGGAGAAGTTTCCCTCCAAAGATTTATAGCACATGCTATAAGTCCCTTTGATGGCCTTGATAATGAACGAGCTTAATGAATCAAGTGTGCGCGTTCAGGAGAACCTTGATCTTTAATGAACCTTGATCACTGACAGATTCCACCGTTCCTTACTGAAATCAGGCGTGTTTTGGGTGGCTCATTTCTGCCCAGATGCTTGCATAGAAAACCCTGCCAACCTTGCCACCTCAAACCCAGATCGGAGCTGCTGAAGTGAACCTCCACCCTCTCTCTGGTTTAGACCATAATGAAAGCACTGAGCCTCACTGAAGAACTCTTCTCTGGAAAAATACATATTTATTTAAATATGAGAGACAAGGCCCATGCCACTAAAGAGACACATTGTGTTTCGGATCAATAAAATGAATAAAAAACAAACATTAGGATTGTATCTTCACTAATTATTGGTCTGTTGATGTTAGCAAACCCTGGGTATTTGCGATAACTTCTTTAGATTATTTCTGATACACCGCATTAGGAATACCAGTTACAGTGTAAAACGGAATCTGTTTACCTGCTTTTTAATTTCACAGTGCTTTACCTGCTTGTAGGACCAATGCTGTTACGTGTTAGGTTTTAAGAAGACATTTCTGTTCGAGTGAATGTTCTGAACCATCTTTGTTAAACAGGATCACATACCTGCTGTCAGGTGGATCTCTTGGGGCTATGCAACAGAACCTGTTTCCCTACTCCTGCACGCCTGCCATTGGATGAGAGAAATGGTTAACAGTTAAACAGCCTGGGGCAGCAAGGGTTAAGCTCCAGCCCCACATTCCAAACCTCTCTCTGGACTGTAAAATGTGGAGCCCCACCAGTTCTGCTCCATCACTCCTCCTCTTTTTTACTTCTCCAGTGTTTGTTTTCTCTCTCCCTCCTTCTGCTTTTAGAGTAAAGGAGCTGCCTGGCTGGGAGATACTATTCTCAACCCACAGGGGGGGGGAGGCAGTGCGGCTGCCCAAGGCGGAGCATCAGTCTCTCAAAGCCACACACGTCCTGGCTCCCCCTGTGTTCTCTCTGAGTGGAACGGCCCTGAGTCAGGCGGGTGGGGGATGCAAGCGGAGAGAGTCAGAGCACCACTTTGGTAGCGGGCTGATCAGAGCTGTGGTATTCTGCCACAGAGGCAGAAGAGAGAGACACAGTGTGCCTGGAAAAAAGGCACAGAGAGAGAGAGAGAGAGAGAGAGTGAGCGAGGGAGGGAGAAAAGGCGGTCTGAGCCAGATAAAACCTCAACAGAAAGCAAGCCACGTCTTTTCGTCTAGAGGAAACTGGGTGGTCCAGCGTGGTCAAGGCAAAAACAGAGGCTGAAGCGCCTATCATGTGAGGAACGACGGCATGCTGGAGGCTCGAGAGGAAAAACCTGAGAAGATAAACAACTTGTTGCTGGGCTCCCCTCCAATGAGCCCTGTCAATCATTGAATCAACAGTCGAAAGAGGAGCCTGGGCATAGGGAAGACATGTCTTGGCTGTCACCTGTGTCGTGGGCCAAATGGACATGGACGGCCGTGCGAGGGGGAGAAGAGGGAGAGGATGAGGATGAGGATGATGAGGGGCACGAGGCCAGGGAGGAAGGGGACCGTAGAGAAAGTGGGGAGGAAGAGGAGGAGAGATCTCAAGGCTACAGGCGAGTGTTCTGCCAACGGTTCAGCCTTGAGACTGAGTGTGTTTTTGAGTGTCATTGTGTGTACAATGTTTTTTCATTTTGTGAAGTCAGTAGCATGGCAGGGTGAAACTGCACAAAGGATAGCAGTCTTTGGTTTATAATAAGAATATGTATAAGAATATGAAGCCTTGGCTATTGGCTTATTGGCAGTTGTTTTTGTAGTTTTCTTATTCAAAAAACATATTTACGAGGTCATTCTGATGTACACTACTGAATATTTGTTTCAGTGAAAGTGTTTGCGTTGTGTCTACGTGTGTATTGTGAAGTCTTGCTGAGGGAAAATGTTTTTCATTTCTTTGCCTTTGGGTGACTTCCTCGTTTCTGTGGCTCTGAGCTAGCACCATGCGCTTCAGCACTGCAGACAGGTACAGTTAGTTTTAATGGTGTGAGCAGAGACAAATGCAGAATAACATGCAGGAAATGCTCTGCTTTTATCTCCATTTATCTTATCTGGTTTTGATAGGGTTGTCATATAGGGCTTTGAAGTAAGGCTGCCTGCAATGTTTTGAAGAGTCCACATTTGGAGCAGGATCAGCATTTCCCACTGCACTCAGTTTGTTGACCCAACAGGTTTAAGCCAAACACTGAATTCTCATGACATCCTTGTTTACAGTGTATCTTTGTTATCACAAAATGTCAAAAGTTATATGCGTTACAGTATAGTAGAAGTATTCTACTAAAGTGGGCCAAGAGGTAATGAACAATACAATGTTAAAATCAAAACCAATGGCAGGAAAATATTATTGGATCAAATAGTCAAATACATATCTAAAACAGCTAAAATATGGAATTGTTTGCCAATTGCATGTCCCATGCTTTGCTTCAGTGTCCTATATGCTGTGTGTAAAGTCTTACCGTACGGTGCAGTCTGTATTGTTCTAGAAACTAGAGAGAGGAAATAGTAAACCGTCTCATTTCCTCTGTCTCTCTCTCCCTCTCTCTTGCTACAGTTCTGACTCAGAAGGCCATTTTGAGACCCCTGAGGCCGCGACTCCAGTCCATGTGGCTGTGACAGCCCCAGGAGCGCTGGAGAGCAACAACGCTGTTGAAGATGAAGCAGGTACGAGTTCAGCCCGCAAAGACTATCAAAACGTGCTACTTGGAAGTTGCCATGGTAACAAGAGAGACTGATGTTCCTGCGTGGACTCCTTGAGGAGCACAGCCTGTGTGCTGTGTGCTGTGTGCATGTGCACGTGCCTGCTTAGTATTTAGCCAACGGCAGCTAGACTGAATGTTGAATGAATACTCACTTAATACAAGTTCAATACATGTATGAACTTGTGTTGGCAAGTGGCCAACCTGCTGAAGTGCACTTTAGCAAGCCAATAAACCCTATTCTATAGCTCAATTTGAACTGTAATCCCTAGAAGGGTGTTTCCCAGGAGAACCACAGTATCACAATATCCTTATTATCAACTAAATTACCCTGTCATATCCTGAAACTGTCATCTATAAGTAGCTCATTTACTCTACAACACTATCGAGTTCCACCTACTGTCTTGGTTTTACCATGTGCGTGCAAACACACTTCACTATACCCCTGTAATTGGATACATACGCAGTCTGTTTCAGGAGGAAAGCACATAGCTTACATACTGAGTTTTGGTTGTGTAGGCAGCAGTGTCATTGTGATGAGCATTACTAGGAGGCGGAGCCTATTGGGTAACGTGGGAACGGCCTTTGCCCTGGATTTCAGCAGGTCAGACAAAAGCTTTGATCTGGCCCCATCGGCTTTGGTCAATGGATGAGGTCAGAGGGAGGAAAGAGTTTTTTTTGTTTTTGTTTAGTTACCTTCTACACTTTCAGGGAGCCTTGAACTGGACTTGGCATACAGATTCAATATGTAGAGACATTACTCAGAGTTTACAATAGGTGAAATACTAGAGAGAGGAAGTGCCTCGTGAAGCTTCCTCTTGTTCATGTAAACATGAACTTGCCTGTGCTCGTCCCCATTAGCAGAGCAGTGACAAGTAACAGGCTAGAAATATTCTTTAGATTGCTAAATAATGAGTCACTGTCCTATCCAAACAGCACCCACCCCATGTGGAGAACAGTATGCTTTTGGTGATGGCTATAAACATAATATTGGATCAATAATAATACAGTAGAGGCCTCACAAGTTCTGGCTACCTTTCCTGTGCTTTGGTTTGGGCATACTACACAACAATACTTAACAATCATAACATAAAAAACCTGCAAACCTGGGGCAGGATAGTCTAGCGTTCTGGGTGTTGGACTCGAGTCCCAGAGGTGGCCTACCTATCTGCTCCATGTAATAGCACCATGTAATTGTAAGTCGCTTTGAATAAAAGCGTCTGCTAAATGACCTAATTCTAATTGTAAATGCTTAACATAATAATAACAATGCCACTACCTTTGCAAATGTTATTATTGTATTGATATACGCTTGCTGCACTGTACCTTATTGAAAAATATAAGAAATAATGAGTTAGGAGAACCTTGTTGAATGTTCCAGCTGTAATTACATTAATATTGTTTATCATAAGAAAATGTTTACATGTAAATTGCTTTAGTTTATTCAGTCACACATTTATACTAGTCGAAGGGTGCATGGTAATGGGTGTGATGTGGACATAAATATAGAACCCCTTTGCTTGTCTCCTAGCAACATAGCGTTCCATGAACACTGTAAGCATGACAGACATGCTGAAATATGTTGGCATTTACCAGGGCCTTGAGCGAAATTATTACATAATCACGGACTGCACCCTTGTTACCGTCAACACACAACACAAAAATACAGTATATATCAATAGCTCTTTCTAAAAATGTCTATAATGCACTGCATTTAATGGCTGCAGCTTTTAGCATGAAATGTGACCATGGCAACAGATGCCACTGAACTAGCATAGCAACCAGATTTCAGAGAGCCAATCAGCTATCACCTCCCGAATAATTGGTTTGATTGGACAGACTGACAGAAAACAGAAATATGGTTGATTTGTTTTTGTGGTTAATTCTGAATGGATGGTTTTGTTTTCTCTCATGTTGTCAGATTTGGAGCAGGATGAGCAGCTGATGGTGACAGGTCCTGCTGGGGCTGAGGACCTGTCATTTGACCACAATATGGGTCAGGATGAGCCTGGGGTCCCCCTGGGTGGGCCACTGGACATAAACATCCAGACCCAACCATCAGAACAAACAGAGAACCTCCCAGAGGTCCCTGTGTCTGTTCCAGACTCATCACTGACTGAGGAAGAGCCTGAAATGACTAACTGCACTACTCCAACCTCAACCTCCACCCCAGAGCCAGCCCGGGCCTCAACACCATGTCCAGTACCACCTCCTGAACCAGTTCTGGCCCCGGTTGCAGCCCCTGACCCGGAATCTGTCCAGATTAGTGAACTGGTCAGCATGGGTCCACAGACCTCTAACGATTGCGCTGGATCTGGTCTTAAAACACTGTGTAACGGTCTCCCTGACCAGACAGAGCCTGTTCACAAGACAAAACCCACCAAGTCTAAGCCTCCGTCGGTTAAGATTAGAGCACATGAGTCGGCCCAGGAGGATGACGAGCCACCTCCCCAGGTCCCAAAGGGCAGCTACAACTTCGACCCTGAGCTTTTCGATGACAGCTTCAACCCTTTCACCTGCGGCGGGTCCAAAATCCAGAACTCTCCTCCTCCATGTGGACCGAGCTCTCTTCCAAGACTTGAGCCAATAGGTGGCTCACTGCCTCTCGTGGATGCCACTTCTGTGTTACAAACAGAGGTGACGAATATGGGGTCCTCTTCAGACGCTAAGCCTATGAAGCTTGAGTTTGGTCTGGATGAGGGAGAAGTCAGAAAGCCACCTCCAAAGAGGTTAGGTGGTAAGAAGGCACCCAGCAAACTGCTGGCTAAAAAGCAGAGACCCAAAGCATCGGGAGTTACCTGTAAACCAGCATCACAGTCCACAGTATCTGAACCAGTGTCGGAGCCACCTGCAGAATCTGCATCCAGTTTGGTTATTGAATGTGGTGCACCTCTGAACCTGGACGATATTCCTATTCCAAAACCAGCTCATAACTTTGATCCCAGCCAGTGGGATGACCCTGACTTCAACCCATTTGGTGGGAATAGTAAGATTAGCAGCTCTCCAGTGCTACCCAAGGGCTCCTATAGTTTTGACCCAGGCAGCTTTGATGACTCTATGGATCCTTTCAAACCTTCCAAGTCCTTAAATAACGAGGACTCCTCCATTAGCAGCGCCCAGCCTGAGAACAAAGTCAAGGATGAAGGCAAACAGAAACCACCACCCGCAAAGGAGGAGAAGAAAGTGAAGCAAACTGCTAGGAAAAGCAAGGACAGGACAATCACGTGAGTCTACAGTGAAATGGTTTAAATTAGTAGTTGGAGGAAGGATCATCTTTGCTCTCAATTTAGCAAATTTGTAGTGTATATGTAGTTGTATATGTATGTGGCTGGATGCATGCCAGCCGTGCTTTGAACACATGCCAACAAGTTAACACTGCATATTGGCCATTAACTGGGTTTCCGAACGAGTTATGTTTAGCCTCCTAAACTGTTTATAGTTCATCTGTTCTCAACTTCAGAGCTGCTGAATCTGGAATCTGTGAGCCAAACGCAAAACATATGGCTGAGCGTCTAACATTCTGTGCTAACACATTTAGCCGCTCACTCACTCTCCTTTCTCTCTACCCTGCCCTTCATTTTCTCATTTAATCCCGCCTTTCTCCTCATTGTACACCTCTCATCCTTCACCTTGTGTCTTCTTGACTGTTGCGCATCTCCGCTTTCGTCCACTTCTGTTGGCCCCAGGACCTCTGAACAAGTCAAGTTTCTCTGTTTTCTGTTGTAAGTACGCTCTGAATCGATGCCCTCGTTGTGCCTCGTTTTCTATTTTGTTCTTTTGAGTGCACGTGTGCCTTGATAACCAAGGATTGAAAACGCATGCGAAGCAGCTAAACCTTAAGGCTTTCACCTCCCCACAGCACATATGCCATCCCCTTAATCATCCACAATTCAATTAGTCTTGTCTTGTGATGCTTTCAGAGGCTGGGCAACAAAGTTATCTTCATATCTCTTCCTTTGAGCCCCGCTAAATTCAAAATGCATGGAAATGGTTGTAGATCATAATGATTTTTTTTCTGTGCTTGCTTTGCAGGAACTCCTGTAAAGTAAAACCATATGAAAGCCAGTCCTTGGTCCTTGATGTCTGCAATGAGGTAAAACCTGCGTGTGTGTTTGTGTGTGTCGATATGCATGGGTCTGCATCATCAGCTGAAAAGTTTCACCTTACTGCAGTGACACTGCAATGCCCATTATTCATCAGTGATCTGGCCTTTTGGCCTCACCTCATAAAAAAGCGTGCACACACACACGCACGCACGCACGTACACACAAACAACTCTTCAAGCTCCCAGGAGCATCAGTATGGCCAGTCTTGCGGTACTAGATTGGCCCAATGACAGATCTGTGACTCATCACCGTTTGTTTAGCCTAAAACATGTAACTGGGTACACAACAATGATAACTAGCAACATCCAAAAAGTTGTTGTTACAAATAACTTGATAAATTAGATATTTTGTTATTCTTCAGTACAACAAGCATGTCTTTCCCACACCCTACACAGCTCATCAAATATTACTGTTCTCTCCCAGGATGAAGATGATGTGGTGGTCCAGGCTCCAGAGATGGCTCATCGGGTCCGACACGCCACTGACGAGGAGAAGTTGGCCTCCACCGGGGTCATTGCTCCGACCACAGAAACCCATGAGGAGAGCGGAGTTTCAGAATTCACTAAAGGACTTTGCAAGATTCAAACCCTCAATGATACGCCTGTTGACGATGGTAAGTCTGTACAGTTCAAATAGTAAAGTACAGGGTCAAAATACTTGCACGGTCAGACAGAACCTAGGAGGACTTATCCTAGCTGGAGTGGTGATGTTTGATGTCTTTATGATGTTTGCTTCTCCATTGCGGAATTGAACCCCAGCGCTTATGACTGGCCTTGCAACTTACTTAATGAAGAATTCAAATTGTCCTGCTTTAAATATGGACAGATGGATGTTTTAAGGTGTGTGTGGATATAATAGATGGTTAGAACAGTATGCTGCCTTTTTTGTCAACCTGAGCCCCTGTACTTAAGGAGCGTGAAACTCCCCAGCTGAAAATGATTCCCGCTCTGGGCTGGAGGTGGATTTGTTTTGCTGATGGGTGTTAGGCTTAAATATACAGTACATGGCTTGCCAACACTATGTAAGCACTCTAGTGTTGGCACTATGACTCAACATTAGTGCTAAATCATAGCCACAAGGGAACAAACCAGCACTGAACAAATCCACTTTTCTAGGATCTTCTTTTCTTATTAGTCTGCTCCTGCCCTCTTTGTGTCCAAGAAGCTGTGCTGGTATTTTCTTATCTGACATACAGTGCTAAGAGGTCCAGACAAGACTATTTAATATTATCTGAAAGAATACTATCTCAGGGCTCAACCATATTATCCAGTTAAGTTTATACTATCTTGTGGCCTTGTGTTAGGGAACATTTAGTTTGTTAGAATAGCAAGTGTGATTACAGCCCTTTTAAAATGATCAAATACCGCAATTGTAGTGTTAGTGGGTGTGTGTGTTTGTGTGTGTTTAGTGCATGAATTTTATATAGGGCAGTGCTAAAAACAGAATCTTAGTAAGCATAAAAAGCCTCCCCTTGATAAGCAATTTTATGAGCAGAAGCTTCCCAATGCGTAACATGTAACAGACTAAAATTGCAAGTGTAAAAGAAAGTAGCAGGACATGTTTATACGTGGCTACATGTTAAAATCATACTGTTTGTCCCTGGTAGTGGCTGAGACAAAGGTACCAGAGCCTCTGGATGTGATGGACACCTGCAGTGTGAAACGTGACCTGGTGAGTGGACTGAAACTGTGTGATGGGCTGGTGTCTCCAGGCCTTCTCAGCCCCAGTTGGGTCCAAGAAACAGGATTTGCATCCCACCCAGTCACAAGACTGCTCAGCAATCTAAACATATAACATTGTTTAGATCATATTTTGTCTAAAAGTTGTGTCTTCAGATTATACATCTTTTATAAAACATGGCTAAAAAGTGCCTAAAATATGCAGGATATCTGACATGAAACACAAAAAACTCTTTCAGATACCGGGACCTGTTAGCAAAATAATTTTTTTGTTATAAAAAGTACAAATATTGCATAACAGCAGGATGTTCTAGAAGCCTGTGAGGTCATCCCACACGACAGAAGGTCCTACGGTAACCACTAGCTTTTCCAGTGATGCCTTTTCAATAAGAGTGTGACATGAGAGCTAATATGATGTTGAAGAGAACACATTTGACTGTTCTGCAATTGACCGCGAGTATGTTTTGTGTTTTCCACAGACAGAAGAGCTCCACCATACATTAAAGGTGGTTGGCAGTGAGAGCCAAGACACCCCTCTCCCCCTACCCCTCAAGCCACCCCCAACAAGCCCCTCTCAGGATAACATACCTTTGAGTGAGATGGACAAGGCTGCAGTTCTTACCCTTATCAGAGAAGAGGTCCGTCACTTGCAGAGAGGGCTCCGTTTATTAGCTGGGTTTATTTGCATAAACCTTTAGAAAACTATAATTTTCTTTTCTTCATGCTTTTCTTTCCAAAATAGATCATCACTAAAGAGATTGAGGCCAACGAGTGGAAGAGAAAGTATGAGGAGAGCAGAGCAGAGGTTATGGAGATGAGGTAGCTACACAGCTCCATTCTGTTTATGGCACTGGTCAAAATGTAGCACAGGAATTAATGTATGTTCTTATCTTGACAGAAAAATAGTTGCAGAATATGAGAAAACAATTGCACAGATGATTGGTAAGTTGCTGCAGCCTGGTGGAGGTACCCCACAGTGCTGTCAGGGCATTATTAATACTTCAGTTTAAATTTTTAGTTGAAAGCTATCTTAAAAACTAGTATCTTCTACACTAAGGAATACATTGCACTTACCATACAGGTATTATTGTGTTTGCATTTGGCTAACCTTGACTTATATTTGTGCGCCTTGTCTATCCAGAGGACGAGCAGCAGCAGAAGACCCTGTCCTGTAACAAGAGTGTCCGCCAGCTGACCATGGAGAGAGACCAAGCTCTGGCTGACCTGAACTCTGTGGAGCGCTCCCTCTCGGACCTCTTCAGGAGGTACGAGAACATGAAGACTGTCCTGGAGGGTTTCAAGAAGGTCAGTGGAGCTCAGCAGAGGGGTTCTTTGGGGAGTCAAGATTATTTTTATTTGATCTTTTAGAGCTCAACAAGTTGTACTCCCATAGCAGGTTCTGGGTGTTGGGACCCCCCCCCCCCCCCACCAGATTATTTAAAAGAAATAGATTTTTAATGTGAGTCTAATTTTATTTAGTCAAATGCTTCTAGCGAGATGTCCAGATTGTATGTTGTTTTTTAATCCTCTCCAGAATGAGGAGGTGCTGAAGAAATGTGCCCAGGAGTACCTGATGCGAGTCAGGCAGGAGGAGCAGCGATATCACACCCTCAAAATCCACGCTGAGGAGAAACTGGACAAGTAAGAAAGTTTCTTAGTGTCCTTCCTTTGTGATAGTTTCACACCAGTATTACAATTACAGTTACGAAAAGGCAAGTCAAAGAGGCATTTGTTCATCTAGAGGTTTCTGTCCTCTCTTGTGTCTTCTCCGCTCTTCCAGGGCCAATGGGGAGATAGCGCAGGTGCGTGCCAAAGCCAATGCCGAGAGTGTGGCGCTCAACGCCAGCTTGAGGATGGAGCAGATGAAGGTGGAGTCACTTGAGAGAGCTGTCCTCCAAAAGGTAGGGAGACTGACACACGAAATATAAACATATTTAAAACAAACATATTTGAAAAGTCATTGGTGATGGTCTTTTTTTTGTAATTCACCTATACTCTGAGCTCTCTATATAAGTTGAGCAGTGCTATGCTCCAAATTTGCATAGCTCAGGGCAGCACACTTTTATATAAGAACCAATCATAAAGTATATGAAAACTTATATAGTGCAGTCAGGGAAATGTCAGTCAATCGGATCTGTACACTGTGGGATAAATATGCAGTATGTTCTATGTGTATAACATTCTGCTGTCTTTTTTCCCTCTCTGTTTCTAATAGAATCAAGAGATTGAGGAACTCACCAAGATCTGTGATGAACTGATTGCCAAAATGGGAACAGACTAAGAGGCCTTTAATCAGACTTTACACAGTATTCCATCAGCTCCATTCTCCCTAATGTAACTTGTGAAGTAAATACCCTGCCACCCTCATCCCAAACACTCTGATTTCCTATTTTCAGCATAATGTATGTTGTTTTAGTAGGCAAAAGAATGAATATCATTCTTGTGACCGTTGAAGAAGCACATATTGAAGATGTATTTAAGGGCAAACCCTTTTGAACAAGTGACAAGATTACAGATAGGAAGACAATATTTGGATCCCTGGGTCTTCACACTGTTTCAAATTAGGTCAGTGGCTGCTTTTCAGTATGGATTGAAAGGCTCACTGTAGGACTAAGACTCACCAGCTTTTCTCCTGACATTACAGTTTATTTACATTTTATACAGGATGTTTTATACACAACCGTAGGAATAATATGTGCAATATGTTTTCATTTATGGGCTGAGAGAAAGATGCTCTGGCACAATAGGAGGCAGTCCAGTCCAGTTCTGTTTTACTTTCTACCATGTCCCATCTACAGCATTGAGACAATTCACATCACAATTCACATCATATCAGCCAGTTTTTTTAATCACAAATTGAATTGCTTTATTATTTCATTGCTTCATTATTTCATTGCTTCATTATTTCATTGCTTCATTATTTCATTGCTTCATTCTACATTGCATTGAAATATCTTTAAAAAAATATCCTAGATGTATCAGTATGTCATTTGAGCTTATTTAGGTCAAAATATTGCTATTATGCTATATACCTCTATTATGCTAATTCTAAAACGGCCTTGGTTAAGTTGATTTTTATGCCTTTGAGTGTGAAAAAGTATCACATCATTTTGCAACCATTTATATATATATTTGGAGTATATTAATGTCTCATCTGTCTCTAATGTGCCTTTATTTTGACTTTGTAAAAAAAATAAAAACGATTATTTTTTAGATTATATGTCTGACACAGGTGTTCCAAAACTTGCCAAATATTAAGTATTTTTACAGTGCAATCTAAATG
Organism: Percopsis omiscomaycus; assembly: GCA_027575585.1. Taxonomy (NCBI): domain Eukaryota; kingdom Metazoa; phylum Chordata; class Actinopteri; order Percopsiformes; family Percopsidae; genus Percopsis; species Percopsis omiscomaycus. Next base: position 4,089,130 of record JAODLI010000020.1, read on the forward strand.
CGATCAAAGTACAGAGTAAAATCATTGTTATTTCGAGTGTGTTACCCTTTCAACAGCATAGTTATGAGTCAGGAATGTACAACGGTAGATCAGTAAGCCATGTGTGTACTGTGTATGGCAACAAAAACATTTACATTTCAAGGTTTCTTGCTGCTAATGTGGTACTTGGGAAAGCAAGTACCATTCCTGGTTTAATTTAGCACAAACAAACATATTGATTCTTGGATATGTTGAAGGTAGACTTCATTCATGACAATGAACTAAAGAGACTCATTCCATGCAGCTGAAAAGACCCTGTGTTTTGTTTAATGGATCAGACTTCATTGACCCTTACATGTCTCTAAATCAAATGGGTTTCAATATGACTTAATGTCCTATTGTATTGGTGTTGCATTTGTTTAAAAGTGCTTAAAATGTCAATCCATTGTTGTAATATGTGTATATTTTATACTTATATTCATTATGTTTGTCCTTAATATTTGTAAAAATTAGGAAATACCCATACACCCATGTTATGTTATGCATAAAACATTCCTGAATAAATGATTATGATTGAAAGATAAAAAATTAGTCTTTTTGTTAACTATTGACCAGTGGTATTACTACAACAGTCATATATTTTAGAGTCTAAAATATATGACTGTTGTAGTAATACCACACAGTTCCGACGGATGGTCTAAAATTTAGACTATCCGTCGGAACTGTGACATCCTTTGGCCACTTGGTGGTGCTGTAACAGCACAGAAACATTTTACACGCGACGTCAGTTAGGAACTGCATCCAAAAAGGCACCGATTAATCAGAGGCATGTGCTTGCTTGGAACTGAACCCGAACCATCTTCAAAAGAGTTATATTTGAGCTTTCCGAGTAAAGAAAGTAAAGAAGTAAAGCTTTTCAAGTAACGAAAGTAGGCGTTCACTGGTCACTTTTCCGTTTCACACTGAAAGTAAGCTGAGAAACTTCAGAATGGACCCCAGTCAGTGGAAGCGACCCCACTATAAATCGATTATGGGGTACTCCAGCCCCCAAAAAGACGAATGGAACAAAAAAAATGGTTTGAGACTCTAAATGGATATGATTGAAGTTATTAAAACATTGTCCACGTTTACTCTGTACATTTCCTAGTACCAACCAAGTTATGTTATTTTCATAACTCATATCTCGCGGACAGGGGGCGGATGTATGATGCAGAGGACGCCGCCGATTGGCTGCTGTGTAACGTTTGAGGGGGGAACTGGACTTCCAGGGACTGGGAGCTCAGCCTCAGGAACTTTACCATAAGAAGAACCTGAACGGAGAAGACACCACAGGGAGATAGATAGGAGGATAACCTTCTGCTTAAAACATTTCCCAACTCACGATCACTACCTGAAGCCACTCTTTTTTTCCTTTCTTTGAAAGTAAGTGAGTTTATTCGCTTATCTCAACTTTAAGATGAGCTACTGTTGTTGTAATATCGTTACTGATGGATAGTTTTCACTTGCAATCCAGCATTATGTCACAGAATGAGGGCTTTTTGTTAACTTTGCAAAGATTTATTTTGGGAGTAAACCCAAAGTAACTTTTGCCACAGTTTGCAGCAAAAGAAAAATCGTTTGTGGAATGTAAGTCTTTAGCACAAGTGATATAATAACTCACAAAGGATGTGGCAGAACATTTGGGTGACACAAAAAAACTATAGGAATACTCGGTTTAGTCCAACAAGTTTAGTATGGTTCCACTTATTGTTACTGTGCTGGCCCAGGATTGGGTTAGGTTGGTTGATTTGTGAAATTAACAAAAGACAACCCAGAGAATCTCTTTATAAAAACCTAGATTTGAACTTTTGCTTGAAAATTCCTTACCCTGTGAAACAGTTGTCAGTTTAATAGCAATATTTTTCTAATTCAAAACAGTTATTTATTTTTGCATGGTGTTACCAACATGTGCAAATTCTGATTTAAAGTTATTAAATTGCAATATTTCATACTAGCTAGATACTTATATGTAAGACACAATGACTAGAGGTGTTGAATACTTAATAAAACACACATATTTTCATTGAGAAGAAGGTACATTTCTGTGACTTATTAGATCATAAATGATGTGGAATCTTACTTAAATATTATCTCGATTGTATATGCCATGGGTTCTGCTCTGCAAACTTGTCATGTCAGTAGTTTGTTTGTCCATTACCATGACATCAAGTTGGAAAGGGGGGGGGGGGGGGGGGGGGGGGGGGGGGG
>JAODLI010000020.1:4091455-4109154 GCA_027575585.1 Percopsis omiscomaycus
TATTAATTATTATTCTTCTGCGTAGTTTGAAGACAAACATTTTCAAATCTTTATCCCGGATATATATATATATATATATATATATTTTAATCAGGAAGGGGGTGGGGGGTCAAATAGGGGGTCAAGGCGTTTTTTGGGAGGGTCTTGAGACCCCCCAAGACCCCCCCTGGCGCCGCCGCTGTTTACAAGTAAAGAGTGTTTACCAACAATAGTCTACCTCTTCGTAGCCTACACGATATAGCCTACGACGACGAAAAACATAAAAACGTCCAACAAAACGCGATGCATTTCTTTGAACTCATTCATTTGACTATTAAATTGTATTGTGGACCTACTACAAAACTACAGTTAAACGCACAGGCCGCTAGAGGGCTATTGGTGCCACAAGATGGTTCTTCACAGCGGCACAGCTATGCATAAGTTGGAAAATTTGCCTCTGGCACATTTGGCATGCCAAAAAAACATCAAACATCAGTAAAATCAAGTCAGTAGAAGGTGAATGTATATACGCAAGGAAGTAAATAATATACGATAACTTTCAGAAAGCATTCATTTAAATTAACTTATGTATCACGAAGACATGGATGTGTGTATTTTAAAGCCAGGCTAAAAGCGTGATAACTCACCAACGCATAGATAATACCGAAACCCAAGCTCGAACCAGGGACCTTTCGATCAGTCGTGGTAGGGGGGAGAGAAAGGGGAAGAGAAATGAAAGGCAGGCTTCAGGAAGTCACAGGTTGGAATCCACACCAGGACATAAAGTAAGGAGTATATTTTGTTTAATTTAGTTACTTTTTAAATTTGTTTATTAATAATACTACAAGATGATAATATGATAATTACAGTCACATCAAATAAAATGTGATTGATTGATTGATTGATAAAGTGCACAGTAGCCTATAATACTTTAAAATTATATATTTGAAAGATAAAGAACAGAACAGAGCCAACCAAGAGAGCAAACTTACGGAACACAAACACAAAGAACGTAAGGCATTTCATAAAAAAAAATATAAATAACATAGGCTACTTATTTTTCTAGGTATACGTTTTTATACGTTGTCCGTCCGCTGAGTGATGGCTTGCATACAGCTTTCACAAATTCGTCAGTGGGCCTACGTTAAGTCCACTGTAGACTACTGACGGACAAAGATTCGTGCTGTGACTGGTGTATGAAACATGGTAAACATGTTGTTTAATTTGTTGTAGGCAGCAGGCCTAAATGCGTTAGTCTTTGCTTCTCCCTGCAGACCACTGCCCACACGGTTGACTTTTAAAATCAAATCAGCAGAAGGGGAATTTATATATGTAAGGAAGTAAATAATATACTAGAACTTTCATACAGTATTTATTTATATTAACTCTTGTATCACGAAGACATGATTTAATTAGTATATTTTAAAGCCAGGCTAAAAACTTACTCATTTTAACCAACGCATAAGTACTGCCGAAACCCGGGATCGAACCAGGGACCTTTAGATCTTCAGTCTAACGCTCTCCCAACTGAGCTATTTCGGCGCGGTGACACTCTAACTAAGAGAGCAAATGTAGTCAATAAATCTGTAAAATATAACGTCTCTTTGGTAAATAGATTACATTTCAAAATCTGTCCAGTTTATCTGTTGTTTAATTTACCTACAGTAACTGAAGAACAATGTTGAACAGCCTTTACTTCTCCCTGCAGACCACAGCCCACACGGTTGACCTTTATTCATCCAATAGCCAGCTACTGCAGCGTACAACACAAATACAACACTACACAACACAAAGCCCAAGTATTCAAACGGCATTTTAGCATAAACCATTGGTGTAGGCTAATGCCAGGGTAGCCTACGGAGTAGACCTGTTACACCTCCCAGGTTGGAAGTTTACACGGGCGGCAGCGGGGAGCACATTTCTTTATAAAGCGTGCAACCTTCTGGTAAGCTGTGTGCATCACACACACAAAATGAAATGCTGGAGTAGAGTTTAAGCCAAACATTTGTGCATTTACTCATCCAGACGATGTATGGCAGTTTTCCAACATGACCGCGTGTTCTGCAGATCTCTAAAGCACCGTATTAAGCACTGACGATGTTCTCGCAGCGGGGCTCCTCTCTCGTGAAATGCTCGATGAGCAAAATGCTGTCATAAGGTCCATCACTCAGATCCCCATGAAAACATCGCCCGAAGAGAATTGTACAACCATCGTGCTGGGGGGTCAAAAACAACTGCAACCATTTTTATTAATAAAAGACTATCATTCGTTATCTGTTGTCTTGAACCTTGGAGTAAAGGTGTGTGTTTTGTGTGTTTTTATTTTAGTTACTGTAGTCGTCCTGTCAGCTTGAACCAATCTGGTATTATCTTCTGATCCCTCTAATTGTTTTCGAACTGCAGCTCAATGGATGTTTTGTTTTTCACACTGTAAACTCTAGAGACTGTTGTGCCTGAAAACCCCAGGAGATCAGCAGTTTCTGAGATAGGCTACTTAAACCACACGTACGTCATTCCACAGTCAAAGTCACTCTGGTATGGACATCAACTGAACCACTTGACCTTGTCTGCATGCTTCCATGCAGTGTTGTTGCCACATGACTGGCTGATTAGGTTTTTGCAACAACAAGCCGGTGTACAGGGCTGTACGCAGACTTTTTGAAATACAAAAGGTCCAGAAAGTGAAAGAAATCAAAATTGTAATTAATTTGTTCTTGTGTCTGCATGTGTGTCAGAGAGAGAGAGAGAGAGAGTGAACGAAAGAAAGAAAGAGAGACTACATGAGTGTTGATTATGAGTGTTACGTGAGACATGAACAAATTAATTCACTTACTGCATTGTAGAATAGAAAGGAGTAAACCAGGCTACATTCATACAACAACATGGAACTTAACAGTTATATTAAGTGAAAACAGTTTCTAAATCAACTGTACTCAGAAACTAAGGTTGCTGTGATAATAATGGTTTAATCTAAAGTGTCAACAAGTTTGCATGGCTAAGGGGACGGTGGGAGCGCATCCCTGATAAGGTAATATCAGATAATGGAACACTACGTACCTGCAGCCAATGCCCGCAGTGGCTCTGATGTCACCAAGAGTGAGAACAGTGGATCTAGAAACCGTAAATTCTAGCCTTATTAAGTGCATTAGATCTTGTGTTCAGTAATGATGTTAGTAAAGCAGTAGGAAAACAGTTCCTGTGTCGCAGCTCAAACCCCCCTCTCTAAAATAGTAATGTGATCAATATGTACAAACAAAGTGACACACTGAAGTACTAGACACGTGGTATAAATGATAATTACGTGAATATCAGTTAACAGAAAATCACATAATTGCTAAAACCCAAATTTAAAAGATTCCAACCTTCAAGGCACACTCTTCAGCTTGTGTGTGGATTTACTCTTGAGGTTGAAACCAGCGTTCTCTATATCGTATTGAGATAACATTCACGCAGAACACTTGTGTGTGACAACATCCACAGTGGCTCCGTGATGTAAATAATCACGTAAGAAACAACAGCTATGCCGCGTTGATACAAGAAGCCCAAGCTTTCCACAGACATTGCCCATTTGATTCCTGGTTGTGGCACAGTCCAGATGTGGTATACGCGTTATAAGTTTCATATCGGTTAAGACAGAAAGTAGTCAGCCTGCTTGGTAAGTACAAGAGCTTGTCCATATATACAGTAGGTCTGGTGCATCTTCTCTACCCCTCCCCCTACAACCATGTTTCAAAACATAAACAGTGAGCTGGGGAGGACATTTGGGAGCAGTATAATTCAATCAAGGAGTGTACCTTTAAGAGTTACTGCAGTAATGCCATCACAACCCCATGTATTTTAGTGTAGTTTACAGTAACGCCATGCCCACTAAGTACAAACCCAAAAAATATAGTGTCTGTCTTCATTGCTATTCTGACAATGTGTATCTCAACATTTTGCACTATACAAAATATAAATAGATATTAAAATATTAAAGCATTAAATACATCATCATATTACATCGCATAATAGAAAATGGGGACCGAATGTAGGGTATTTTCACAAAGGAACAAAGTCATACATTTGTGAATAAACATTTGGTTATAGGACAAGTAAAACATTGATTAATCTTGTACAATAGGCTAAACTTGTTCTTTTAGTGATTCCAGCTCTCGTCTCTGCACCCAACATCCTCTTTCGTTGTGTACAGTGTACTGTATACTTGTCAATAACTTATCTATAACATTTAGTCATATTCTTATACACAATATTATACAATATCTTATACAATACACAAAATAGTACCAACCAACCTTTTGGACCAGAACTAAGAGATTCTAAATAATCTTTACTGTATTTAAAGTGTTTCAGAAAGTGTTTCTCTTGAAAGCTGCCTTGGAGCGTTCAAGTGGGCGGCATATCAGATCATCTGCTGGCAACACATTCTTTATGTAAGCCCATCTCTGAGAGCACTCGATCATAGCCTTTGTACGCAACTTCTTACGTAAACAGGGTTCAGTATTTAACAAAGCGGAAAATGAAATACTCTCATATTTGTTATTGACCGCGGGCTTGCTGGCGGTTGCATTAAGAGCATTTCCCAGAGGTGGAAATCTCCCCTTTTCTTACACAGGCTTAACGCACCGGTGCGCTTCAAAATTAAAGACACCTGTGACACCTTTGCCCTTGTTATCCATTATGGTCGCTCACATACGCAAGTGCGCTCCACCCTCACAGGGCCTTTGCCAGGCGGCGGTCTGTGGCCTCGCTGGCCTCCAGGCGTACCCTCCGCCCGCTCTTTCTGTTTTCCACCCAGGAGTTGTGTATGACAGTGCCCCCCGGGGAAGGGTCCACTTGCAGCAGCGACACCACTCGCTTCTTTACCTTGGCGCGGAGGGCGAGCCGCAGCTTCTGCCGGGTGAAGGCGTAGAGCAGCGGGTGGGAGACGGTGGTGCCGTAGGCCAGCGCCAAGAGCCACAGCCGCAGGCTGACCAGCGTGTCGCTGGGGCCGAAGCCCAGGATCAGCACGTTGGTCATGGACAGGGGCGCCCAGCAGCCCAGGAAGGTGGAGATGATGAGGAGGGACATCCTGAACACCCTCCGCTGGCGCTCCCGCCGGTCCCGGTGGCGGCGCACGGCCCTCCGCAGGGCAATGATGGCTGACACCGAGGCCTGGACCCCCATGGTGGCCGGCGCGGCCGCGGCCACGCCCATGTCGGTGCCCACCAGGGGAGCAGTGGAGGACAGGGCCGGGGGTGAGGTAGCTGTTGGAGTGGGAGAGGAGGAGGGGATGAGCGGAGGGTGGCTGAGCTGCTTGGAGCCGTCGGCGGTACATTTCTCCCCGCCCGCCCGGCCCCCCTCGATCCTTCCCAACCCCGACGCCCTCTTCAGGCTCCTATGGAGCCTCCCGCACGAAGGACCCCTGAAGCGCTGGCTCTTCTTTATATGGGAGCCAATGCGGATGTTCAAAGCCCTCAGTATTCTGGAGTAGGTGAACAGCATGACCACCACTGTGGCAAAGAAGACGGGCACTTGCAGAATCAGGTGGTAGTACATGCCCAGGCTGGTGTGGTAGCCCTGCCCACCCACGCACAGCAGCGTCCGGTTGAGCCAGGCCGGTGCCACTGTGGCACTGTGGCTAGGGGCGGAGGGGCTCACCGGCTCAGCCTCACCTCCCTCTCCTCCACGGGAATACTCCACCTCTATGAAAGGGATGAAGAACACGGCTATGGAGGTGAGCCAGACGGCGGCCAGGAGCAGCGCGGCCCGGCGCGGGGTCAGCAGCCTGTTGGCCGGCCGCACCGAGATGTCGTAGCGGTCCAGGCTGATGACCAGCACGTTGATAGCCGTGGCGATACTGGCGAAGGTGACGCAGGCTTCGTGGAAGCAGCAGAGCAGGGCGAAGTTGGGGCCCGGGGGCAGCAGGACCACCACCAGCGTGAGGGGCAGACACAGCACGCACACGGCCACATCCAGCACGTGCAGGTTGACCGTCACCATGTTGCTGACGGAGTCCACCAGGTTGGACTGGGAGCAGTAGAGCACCAGCACCGTCAGGTTGCTGCTGAAGCCCAGCACCAGCTCCAGCATGAGCAGGGCCGTGAGGGACACCTGGAAGCCCAGGGAGTACGGCATGTACCAGGAGGCCGGGGCACCGGAGGATCCCTCTCCTCCCTGCTCCCCGGTCAGGCCCATTTCCCTCAGGCTGGCAACTGTCGCAGCCCAGTCGGCGGCGGCCGGGTTTAAGGTGTAGCTGTCGGTCTCCATGGCGACCTCCTAGTCCTCGTACACTGAATATCTGTCATGGCGTAGATGAGCCCCCATGGTGCACCAGGCTGGGATTCCAGGAGGCAGGATGAGAAACAGCCAAGTGGCCTGCCAAGAGGAGACAAGGGTGGACAGATGAGAAATGAACCGCAAAGAGGAGAATCAAAAGCCATTTCGTACTGTAAAAGTCGTACTGTAATATACACAACATAGCTGGGATCTCTCAAATTAAAAATATAACCTTATACTATTTACGCACACTATCCCAGTTTCATGAACCTACAACTCTGCAGCATAGAATGACAATGAGCGTAGAGCTTCACGTATACGAGAGAGAGAGAGATACATCTCTCTCTCTCGGCCTCCCTCCCTCCCCCCACCCCAGTACCTGTATATTGACCAGGTGTTGCATTATCCATTACTCCAGCCTTCAATCTGTTCCCTATCAGTATCGCTGATTACCTTCTTGGCTTCGCCAGTGCTCCACACACAAGCTGTTTGAACCACAATAGGATCACTAATGTGTGTGCTGAGACTCGGGGGACCAGGCAAATTGAACCAAGCTAAGTAATCAGACCCGCGGGCAATCAGCCGGCCTCTCAATAGATCATCAAAAATAACACATTCAGCAAGTTACACCAAATTGGTTAAGATTACTGATTCATAAAAAGGAACCACACAATCTATTCAGCATGCCTTCACAGGCAGAGCAACATTATTAAGTTCTGGTGCAAGATTTAGTTCAAACCGATTGCTGCTGAAGTCATCCCTCTGCCTTATTACGTATTAATGACAAATTAGGAAGCGCTTGAAAAGCATCTAGCACAATAACCCGGAGGGGACATTGTTCTCTGATCAAAACCATATTGAGAGATTAAATGGAGATGAAATGGAAACAGGAATATATTTTCAACATGGAGTAGTAAACCTTCGAGTAATGTGTAAATGCATAAGTGAAGTAACCTTGTTACATAATGCTGTCCTTATTCTAGGAGAATGTTATCTGCTTGCAAAAACTGGTGGTTAACCAGGTCAACTGTTGACAAATGTACTAATTGTAAATCGCTTTGGATTAAAGCGTCTGCCAAATGCTGTAAATGTAAATGTAAAAGTAGTTGGGGATCTGAATTTATTACAGCCAAACAACTTCCTCAGGATTGACAGCAGTGTGTCTAAGACATTCAGTGCACATATCATGTGATATGTTAAATTACTGTGTGAGGCAGGACAGTTAGGGTGGTCGTCTCCCACCCGAAAAGGTAATTTAGCAGATGCTTTTTGGATAAATTACTTGTTACATGATTGTTAACTTGGTAATTTGTAACAGCCATAACTTGTGGAGATTTGGACTTAGGGACTCTACTGTAACACTGTAACAAGTTCACTGAAACTGAGAAAATTTGCTTTTTCTTAGTGTTTTTTGACTTGACAAATATATATAAATATTGACCAATATGTTTTAGTTAGGAGATTGAACGTTTACTTTTTAAATATGTCATTATATGCCCCCAAAATATATCCCTTTGTATTCAATCATAGTGTCTGTATTTCCAATTTATTGTGTTGATTTCTCAATATCTATTTTTATTTCATTGTTATATTGTCCGATTGTTTATGGTTGAAATAAATTTGTATAATTGAGAGAAAACAAACCTCAAGTTGTTTCAATATCCTTCACTGTCATCCTTTCAATATAATTAATGACCTTTTAAGATGATTTGCCAAGATTATCATCACCACTTTCATAAGAGGTGTTGTTTTGGTCACTGTAACATTATAATATACTTTATCTATTTCATTCTAATCTTTACATTGACTATGTTCTACAATGATCTACATAAACACTAGTACACTGGCTTTTTACACTTGAAGCCGTTTGCCCTGGTTTTTGATCAAACTTTGTAGTTACTGCATGTTTTTAACTGTATTTAAAACAGAGTACGATCTAACTGAGACACTTTGCCACACCCACAGGCATCCAAATGTTAAATTTCAGTCATAACTTATGAATACTTACTATATGAATACTTACTATATACTTACTGTGGGTTTGTCTTGGTTTTTGTAATTTCTGCAATTTCTCACACCATTGTCACCAAAACAGAGTAAGTTGAAAACTTTCTCACAAGATAAGACAGATGTCCAAAAGTTGTCACAAAAAGACATTATATAAATTAACTAGAAAATGCTAAACTATTCTGCTAATTCAGTGCTACTGTCTATAGTCATAAGAAAAGTTACAAATCCAGACAATTGAATACATTTTATTAGCTATTTTATGTGTGGGTATAGACCAAGCATTAAATCCTTCCTACAACCAAAGGAATGGTTAAATTCCGAGACCTTCTGAGAACATCAGGATATGAGAATGTGTAGAACACGGTGGTGATTGCATTGATTAGTGGGTGCCTACTGATTATGCCTGTGGGAAATCAATTAAATAATCAGAATCATGTTTTGGTGTCGCCTTCATTTTGCAACAGGTGGCAATTTGTGTATGTTTGAGACAACCAAAACGTCCCAAAACATAAGAACAGTGCAGGCGTAAACCAACTCCTAAAAACTCCACTCTGGAAACAAGACGTTCAGTTGAGTGATTGACTCCATTTTTTCCCCTCAGCTGTTGCCATAGCAACCGTGCCGCAAGGGTCTAGATTAATGAGGGCATAGATGCTGTAGTAGCTATTGAAGTGTGTGACATCCAGTTTGCTGGTGAAACCATGCTAGAGACAGTGCAAGTGCAAACCAAACAGCCCACAATGGGAAAACAGTGCGTAAGCAATAAATTAACTTCTTTGATACGAGAGACTAAACAGCTACTCTGACCTCGTCAACCTAATGAGCCCTCGAAGGTGCTTAGCAGAAAAAGAATCATAGGAAGTAAAAGTTATTTCACGACTCTGTAAAAGTTATTTCTCTTGTGATGAAAGGAGAGAGGTGTGGAGGTACAATGGGGAAGGTAAAGGAAAACGGTAGGGGGTTGAAGAGGAGACTCGCAGACCCATTGCTATTTTGTTGCCTCCTGTGGGAGGTGTCCCGCTGTACTGATCGTGAGCAGACTGCCTGCCTGGGAGAGGGAGATGATAATGGGGGAGTGGAGGGGAGGGGTGGGTGTGGGTGTGGGGAAAAAATTTAAATATGGACTTCTGTAGTAAAGAGAAGGACATTCGTCAGAGGTAGGACAAGATAAGGGTAAGATATATCAAAACCAGATATATAGAATTTTGAATGGTTTCAGATGGAGAAATTTAATGCAGATCCAGGTGAATTTAGTTTTTTGAGAGAGAGAGAGAGACTACATGAGTGTTGATTATGAGTGTTACGTGATTATGTGAGACATGAACTAATTAATGAACTTACTGCATTGTAGAATAGAAAGGAGTAAACCAGGCTACATACATTTTGTTTTTGTTAGAGAGAGAGAGAGAGAGAGATAGAGAAAAAAAAGAGAGAGAGATAAACAACAAGAGTCCCAGAGAGGGAAACATTTTTCCATTCCAACTCCCCAACGACTGCTTCACTCCCCAATTACTCTGGTCATCCTTAGGATGAAGAACACCATGATGCCTTCAGGTTACATTTGACTCCCAAAATGTGAAGATTACTGAAAAATGCCCATGCAATTCCACTGGTCCTCCACACACAACCCCCTCTTAAATAAATCTGGTTCATCTCCTTTGTGAGTTAACAGCTGGGGGTCAAAGAGCACTAATGTAAAGCACGAGTGGGAAGAGACAATCCAATATGAACCTGATTTGACCCAAAATGCAGGGTCACGTAGATCTTCAATTTGTTTTACTCTGGGGAGTACTAAACTGCTTCTGGGGTTTTGTCCAATAGCTGCACTGCTTTATAATGTTGTTAGTGAATGTGTTGTCCTATTTTTGAGAGTTCAAGTCTTACAGCTTACAATGTCTTCAGCATCTAGAAAAACAAAAGCAATGCAGAAGGAGGCACTTTGAAATTCACATATAACCTTTGCAGCAACCAGCTTTCCATTCCTTGTGTGTGAGTCAGTTAGTCCTAGCTTTCTTAATCATCAGCTCAAGCAAGTGTGAAACCCAGGTGTATAACCTCTATGGCTGACTTAATTAACTCCCCAGAAAGTGAAGGTGGCTCTTCAGAGAGAAAGCTGAAGCTCTGGAGGTGAGTGACCCTTTTCTAGCACTGCAAAATGCAATGGCCTCACTGAAACCCCAGCCTTCTGGCAACTACAAAAAGGTTACATCAAGGTGTTGCATCTAATTAATGCTAAGACATATTATGGAACTAGGACATTGTCCTGTACACACTGGTTCTAATTAGGTTTCACAGTAAGAATGGAACATGAATATCCAGTCATGTTGGTAAGAATTAAGAAGAGCTTAATTTAATGGTTAGGTGAATTTTATGAAATAGGGATAGATGGGCTCTTTGATTTAATCTAATTTAAACAGCCACACACACACCATTTTTTTTATTTTGTACTGTCAACATACTGTTACATGTTTTCTTCTACCAAGAAGTAGTGTTGGCTGGTATAACAATATGCGACAAAAATGTGTCGAAAAATTTAGTCAATGGTGAGCATGGATTAAAACATGATTAAAAGCATATTTTCCTGAATCACCTCCTCAATCACCTTTTTAAAAGGCACATGGTAAACAGAAAGTTCGTACATTTGTGCAGTACCTTCTTTACAATACCGCATAGTCACTTTACAAAGACGGTTTATGAAGATAATGACCAAAGTTTTTGACTTGTTTTAACAAACATATTTTTGGACAAAAACGGATTTCTATGACTTCCAAGATAAGAGCAATATGCCTATTTTTGCTAGCCAGCAATAGCAGACATCAGCACATTAAATCACTATCAACTGTATTAAGATCCATAACATAGGAACACCATGATGTGCCAATAAACACAACACACATTATATCATAACACCAAAGTATCCTTACCTCTATGACACACACACATATAAGTACTCACACATCCTCCTTGTGACAATATCCTGGTCTTTACGAAAATTATTTTAAAAGTACAGTGTGATAGTAGTGTCCCATCACCAAAGTTGTTATTAGTACAGTTATCTACAGAGACTGTTATCCAGCACCACATCATCACACATTTCCCACTAGTAGCAATAGAGAAGACATTATTGAAATTAGTTATTGACTGTAATAGACCACAGTCTATTATGCCAATGTATTATGATACCTATAGATTAATATCATTAAATTATGAATTTCACTTTTTCACTACTGCTACCTCACACGTCTTGTGGTAAGTTATATAATTTGGAAAGTTACATAATGTATCAATGAAAACCCATAAATATGCAGCCTCCAGAGAATAACTAAAGAGAAGGCATTGGCAACATTTCTTTAAAACAGCTTTTCTCCAGCTGTCTGATCACAGCCTCTCACAGACAAAATTACTGCTTCAGTCATTTGTCATGACAGTGCCACCAGAAAGCCTTGCTTCGTGCATATTCTGACAGCGCACCAGTTCTGACAAAGCAGCGGTGCACAAGAATAGCGCTCAACATCATGTGCAGTGACAGTTTTAAAGCATGAAAGACTGCAAGGCAAGGCGGTAGCAACATAACGCATAACAACACGGCCCTATCATGAAGGCACACAATATGTAGCTACTCTTCACCCGCACAAGAACCACACAGTAGTGTGCGTTTGTGTGCATGTGCGATTTCCCAATGAAAACACTATTGAAGTTCTCTCTCTTAACACACAATGATGGAGGATAAACAGCCTTGTGTAGCATGGGGTGGCGAATGGTTTGGATCTTTAAAGTATGCTCGGTTTTCACTTCATTCAAGAAACTTTTTTTAATATATTGTTGCATTATATTTTGCCATATTTGTAAACCTGTAAAGTCTGTTTATAAAGCAATTGAGATTATTTTCCAAATAATTATATCATGCAAGCTTCAGGACAGGGAAATTCCCTGACAGAACCATATAGCTTCCACTACCAAAATGTACAATAAAAGGTTTCCTAATGCAAGGGCAAGGTCGTGGCGGTTCTTGGGTCGTTCTCTGTGACTGGATTAATATCCATATGTGCAGAATTTTTTCATCTTTTAAATGCTGGTGGTAGCCTACAGCAGAATGTGGTCATAAATATTTTGGCTCATACTGCCTACTGTATAAGTTAATGAGTTAATAAAAAAAAGTTTTAAAACTTGGATTTGTGTAATAGATTACGTAAGAGAAGTGCAGATAATGTTTGTCATTGGCTTTACTATATGCATCAGTTGGTACTGGAAACGTAATCTGTTATTCAGGCAAACTCCCCAAACAGGAGATGCACTAGACGACCTTGAGCAATGCATCCTGAAGCACACTGAGATACCTTTGTGTTGTCCTGCCACTTGAATTATTTATTGTTTAGCTGAATTATGGACTTGAAATAGCCCGTCACTAAAACTGGGGCTGGGGATGGGGGGGGGGGGGTTCTGCCATACTGAATGGGTTTCGTATGTGTGTGTCTTCCTTTGTGATCAAAGACGTCCAACAGAATGGCACTTGACTAAAAATAATGATATTTATGCAATTTAATCCAGTAGCCTATGTGTAGGGGCTGTATAAAACAATCCCCATAGGGCTTGTCTGTAGAATTTAGTATCACTTTCTCCTTTTGTCACATCTCTTTCACATTTAGGCTCATTATGACTGGCTTGTTATGTCTGCCAAATGATCTGCAAGTATCAGGTCTAAAGCCTGCTTCAGGACAATATTCATGTTATGCTTCTGCGCAGTAACAGCTGGAATAGAAGTGGATTGACTAAATAATGTGCTATTGATAAAATAAACCTACTTATAATAGCAGGGTTATTGGACACACATGTCTCATTCTAGCTTTTTAACACGCATGGCCACACGCACACCACCACGTACACGCTACCATCCATTACAACTATATGCATACAAATTCACCAAGAATTAAATATAGTAGGCCTAAATAAAGATATTTTGATAAAGCGGAGAACGCGCTGCAGTGACAGTTCCCTTCGGAGCGTGGGAGAATTACATGCTCAAAGCCGTAAGTGTCAAGCACCTACTGCACCTACTCCTACACATTGCCCGAGGTTTCCAATAAAACATCTTCAAGTAGGCCTACACCAATTAGGTTGTCTTGTTTAGGAGATGACGGAGCAGTGTTTACATGTTTACAAGCTTACAGAGATCTTTTGTGCCATTTCCTACATGGCAAAATATTTGTACGGCAAAGGCTACGTTCATAAAGATACGTTTTGTGTTCAAACGTGGCTATTGACAGTACAACTAGCGCAAAAGTTAAAAAAAATAGAAAAACATGGTTAAATGTTTGTTAAATGTGTTATCTAGTTGAAAATAATACGTTTAAATGTATTTTAACACATCCTCACGTCTTACACTGGTAAGACGTGAGGATGTGCTACCTGCGCGCCAACTGCCTCCAAAGCTCCCACATTCTTTTGCACAAGCCTACATAGGCTAAGGTTAGGCTACTTAATACGACGTTAATATAACTTAAGGTATTGTATTTGCAAGTAAGAGCTCTTACCTCCGTTTTGACGACGAATGTTTATCGCTTCGTATCACCAACGGGTGTGTTTGAGGGACTCATCCTTCCTCTTCTAAAGCAAGCGACCACACATCCTACTACTCCATCAGCACCCTACGCTAGCGGCTACTGAGGGAGTGGTAACAGTGCTTTTACATCCCATCACTACTGCAACGCTAAGTGAAATTGGCAGCGTCATCTGTATGCCAGCATCTTACCAATTATCTTTAAAAACAATACACAAGCTTTTAAAATACAATGGCAGTAGATAAATACTGTAGATCATATATTATCTACCAGAACATGCACAATCTCTTTAACCTCAAGGAACAACCAAATGGACACGAGTGCTTTGACCTCAAAACATGTAGCTACACTGATGGAAGCAAACATATTGAGCATGGATTGGTTGTAGAACAGTCTAGAGATAAGCCGGTATACAAAGCTATTCACGTTAACATCGTATTGCTGAGTTTCTATGCCCGCTTTAACACCACACTGAAGAGTGCAGCAAGGGATTTAATTTCAGATAAATATAAGACAAATGTAGGCCTAGAAAGTATAGACTAATAACTGGGCATTTTATTGGGGGCAACCAATTTATTCAGAGGATTTGACTGTAGCAAGTACGTTATTTGTTATTACAGGATGTGAATAACAGGGTAAATATTAGGACATTTGTTGGAAATGTTTTTGTTCCAAATAGCCATTCTAAAAAGCCACAGGGGTGAGACAAAAAGACAGGCATGTGGTAATAAATACCTGAACTCCTCCAACTATAACCTCAGCAGGGAGTTGGGAGGCAGGGGACAAAACAAACTCAAGAGGGGAGCCATTTAATGTAGAGCATGGCCAAGATCTGTGATAGCACCTGATTCACTGCAATTTTCCTTGACAAGATGGCAACAGTGGAAGTGCTGCAGCCAGCCAAAACTATCACCCTCCCTGTCCTCTTCTCAGAGTAATGGGCTGCTTCCGTTTCTGCTCACTTCAACCCCTACAGCCGCTATTGCAGCCACTCTGTCCCCCCCCCCCCCAAATTCTGCTCCTGTCCTCCACGAGGCAGAGCCCGACTGCAGCTGTCAGGACAGCACAGGGGACAATTATGAAAGCGTGGGAGAGACAGCTGGACCTGATGCCAATTAGTGACCGACCACCACACACACACACACACACACAAAGCCCTAATAGGCTCCAACTGTACGGCTATTCTGGAGGTTACGCCTTAAAATGGAATTTCTAGAACTTCACAAAAGTAAGAGGAAAATAAATGAAATTTTATTTATTAAAAAAAAAAAAAAAAAAAAAAATGGATTAATGCGTTAACATCACAACATTAGCTACAGCAGAAGTGAACTCACACCAAAAAAGAAAATAACTTCTTTGACAGTGAGTTCTACATAACAATGTAACAGAACAGACAAACAACAAGGAGCTGCTAGTCTCTGGTTTGCAAAGTCGACAGAAAAGCTTGACATGAGCAGGTATAAGCAGCCTGTCCCTGTGTCACACCCCTGCTGCTATATATGCGATAAACAGGCAGAATGTCCGCTCCACCGCAACGCGTGTGCATGCTTGTAAAGCCTCCAGGCTGGCGTCACTGGTGGGCCTTGCCCAGCAGAATGGTCTGCAGCTGTCTGATCTTGCCTCCCTGTGGCAGCGCCAGGCTCCTCTCCGCCCGCTCCTCCTCGTCCAGCAGCTGCTCGATGTAGCAGGAGGAGCCCAGCAGGATGTGGCCCGTGGCCTGCATGGAGAACAGCATCCACTTCAGAACCTCCCTGGGGACACCGGGCAGACAAGGTGGGTCAAGAAGAGCAGCAGTTCTCAAAGCAAGCGGTCGTGATTTTAAAAAAATAAATAAAAACGTTTTGAGCACTGCTGATCTCACACACACATTGATATTAGTAAATTATTATGCTTACTTTAGCATATTTTTGGCAGCGTGGCACCGCAAGTTATAGGACACAGAGTAAACACCATAGAGAGTGGCCTTCATACTCAAACAGCCAATGAAATCCTTGGGGTTGTTCTTATAAAGGTCAAAGGTCAGTTTGGCCACATCTTTCCTATGCTGGGTTATGTGATCAGATGCCTTAGAGTGACTGGTCTGTGGTGGGGAAAAGGAAGCAGAAGGAGAATTTACACAACTGGTAAGATTTCTTTGCAAACTTTTGACATTAGATTTCATGACAACCAATCTGACATTGCAGGAGCTGTAATATTGAATGTGATAGTATAGCTAATGCTGGGCTTATAGGAGACATTTGAAGTGATTTCCCCGTCACAGGCAGTGAAATGTCATGACCAAATCATGGCAGTCTCACTCGAGTCTGTGGGAGCTCGCCCAACTGCCTGTCACAGCCATTGCAGCACATCAGGGTGCTACACTAAGAGTCCATATTGAGGCATGCTGACATCCAACTTAGGAGCTCTATGTTCCTACAATATTAACCATGCTTAATAATATCAGGAATCTTTAGCCCAGCTCAATTATGTCATTTATAATCCTACAGCGCAAAGAGCTGATGGGGTGAGCACTCTCTGGTTGACACCTCCATATCAGGACTAAAAAGCAAACAAACGACTAGAAACTGATGATGCTGTGGCCATTGCAGCCTATGCTTGATGCCCGACCACTCCAGGAATAGATATGGACATGCCAATAATTCTATAGGAATCAATGGCATGAACCAGCGTGTGCAATGATACAGTGATCGACACCGTACATTATGTAGAACAGAAGAGCTCCAACGAATGATCTTTGCTTGAGTCGTTTAATGTGGGATGCAGCCCAACAGAACCATATTGTGTACGCACCTCTACGACTAAAAAAAACAAACAAGTGACTTAGGGCAAATAGTTGTTAAATTTGAGATTGTGTCTGACTAGTCATCAAAAAGTAATTTGGTGTAAGCCCAACATAAGCAGATGGTTGTGTGAGTTGCATCCACCTGTTCATTTCATCCATCAGGCACTTAATACACAGACTGATATATTTTACGCTGTATAGGAAATGGCTCAAAGGGAGAAGAAAATTATGTTTAATGAGGCAAGATCCACATCAAATTTGTATGTAAATTACTTGCTGTTAGATAAACACCAACTCAAATGTGATGAAACCTTTAGGTCACATTAACATTCAACCTCAGTGCTTAGCGCTATCTAATGCATTCACTTCTTATTCAGTTTGAATGACGAAGAAAACCATTTGTAATATTTGTCTTTGACAAAAGTATTCATAGCTATTGAATAAAATATGTCTATCCCCAAATGTCCTATTAATACAGCCACTTCATTTGTATAGTTACCAGCATGAGCAATAAATGACAGAACCCTTCAAAACTAGCAATCACTTTGCTGCACTACATCAAACAGATAATACGGATCAACAGTGCCACCTAGTGGAATTCTGGTACAAAGGGTCAAAGGGCACTTGGGTGCAACCAGACAAGTTGCCTCTTACCAAAGATGGAGTCCAGTTCTGGCTCTTATCCAGGACCATGAGGACAGCGTTTTCTGGGAGTGTCTGGAAGAACTCCTCTGTGTCCACACCAGTTCCATCCTCATCGAGTACCAAGGCACAGACACAGGGCACATTAAGAGAGTCCATGACCTGACAAGGCCGGGAAGAGAAGACACAGATTGCACATCATTAATTCCTGAGGGAAAATGTTGGTTGTTGCAGCAACAGGGAGTCAAGAACAGTGGAAGAAATATAGATAACATAACATAAAATAGAAAATAAAATTGATTGTCTACACATAAAATGAAAATTAAATCGTTTTTGCAAGAAGAGAAGCTGTCCCACTTTACATTTACAGCATTTGGCGTCTGGAGGTGCCAGATGCCAAAGCGACTTACAATTAGTACATTTGTCAACAGTTGAACCGGTTAACCACCAGTTTTGCAAGTAGATAACATTCT
>JAODLI010000020.1:4109254-4129483 GCA_027575585.1 Percopsis omiscomaycus
CTGGTTGACAATAAAATAGGCCTACACCAACTGTCTGAAACAGGGGCCAATAATGGAAAACAAAAAACTATAAAATCCTAAATAAAATGGAGGTAAAGAGGAAGAGTAACATAAGCAATACGGAACAAAAGAAAAGGCACCTAAATAAGAGGACATCAAACATAAAAAATGTTTAAGTGGCTGTGCTACTGCGTTTTGGACTAGTTGTAGTAAAGATAATGACCTTTGGCTTATGCCACTAAGGGGGAGGGAGTTATTATAACGCAATTTTAACTGGGATGTAGTATAATACCCAATTGACAGGAATTCATCCTGCAAATAAAATACCCTTATTTCTGTCTTTTGTAGATTTCTATGATCAAATACGGCCAGAGTCTACATACATATACAGAGCTCGATAGCGTTGAATGATACGGATATAAAACAACTGCCACACTTTGCCACACTGTAGAATACCAATTGTGACACAGTCCCCTGAAGCCTTTATAAGCACAGTTAGAGTAAATACTCTTTCGCATTTTAGGAAGCACGATCGCATCTGGCCCAGTCTGTGATGCAGAAGCTTACGCACAGCGGCATATCATTCACACTCAATAGCTTCCTGGAGAATAGTCTAACGTGGGGCATGAAAATAGCGTGAGGCATAAAAATAGTACAAGACAGAAAAAACAGAAACTTCAGGATACTAACACATGCGCGCACAGTCTTTCAGGCATGTAGCCTACTACCTGCAGGTGCGTCCTTGTTTTAGGCTACTGCTATAACTAAAACCTAGTGGATTTTAAACCACGACATTAAAGGAGATAAATGCAGATAAAACAAAGTCATTACTGCCTCAAAACAGCAAAAATGTGAAACTCACATTTTCCGTCCGAGCCGTTCCTGTGCGTTGAACACAACCAGATGGCACAGCAAAACACGTGATTGCCTCCTAATTAGCAAAACCTGAACGAATGTGCCCAATCAGCTTTTTACTTTTTATTTTCTTTGTTTATTTCTTTCATTCCGACTTTCTGAACGTATGCCACATCATATGAGAATGTAAAGAAGAGAGCCTCCCAAGAAGAGAATGATGATGTCCATGTCGTTTTCAACTGCTTAGGTTGCACAGCGATTGTGAAGGTTCAGGTGGGGATAAAGGGGGTCAAGTCAGAAAAAAGTGGCTCCCCATAGTAGCATAATAGCTTATGTGTGATACAGAAATGCTTGTATTTTGCAAAAGATAGGTGAAATAGTCTTTTAAAATAGAACATTAGATGGTCATTAGATTATTTAAAATCACTGTAGATGGTATTGCACATGTAAAATTAATATGTTTATAGCAGTGTTTCACTGTATTCGTTATTTCATCCTCATTACAGGGTTACAGGTGAATCATTGTATGGTAAACTCAACTCACCAGTATACAGTAAGAAAACTCATCTATTTATTAGAGTTACTTTTGGTTTTGAGACTTAAAATAGCCATGCTTATCAAACTGATCTGCTCCCAGAGATCAGTTAAAGGAGCTGTTCTTTTCTCCAGGGTCAATTTCCTCCCTTTGCTATTGTTCTGTTATCAAAGATGCTTGTCGTGAGTCATCCAGGTTGAAACATTAATTTGTGCTTTATTGGTTGCTGATGCTTGTAATTAAGTGTGTCTGACGTCAATGCAGACTCAAAGAAAAAAGAAAACCATGTTTGATTTAATTTAATAACCTTTCTTTGAATTCTCTAAAGATAACACTTACAAATACAACAAATAGATCTGACATTTTGATAAAAGAAGATAAGAGTTTTCTGCGGCATGATTAATTATTTTTATTTTGCACACTGTTGCAAAGACAAAATACCAGCTTCATCTTCTGTTGTTTTCAGTGACCGCTGATCATTGGGCATTTTTGCATTAAATTAGTTAATAAATTATATTTTAAATAAATAATCAAACCTTAGACTAGAGGATAGATGCTATTATGTTCTCAACTAAAATGATTCAAACCAGTTATCAGTGCCATAATGTAGAAAGATAACTGCAGTGATTCTGCAGTGCTGTGAAAATCTCTTTCCTAAACTTCTGGCCATTGTAGCAGCCCCAGTTCTTATTTCCTCTTGCCAATACGTGCCATGAGTTCTGCATTGGCTGCTGCCTTGGTTCTCAAGTCCTGGTTCTTGGCCAGGTCTATGAGAACACTGAGGATGCTGGTGGGAACATCAAGGGACAGAGCAAACCGTGAGCCCTGCTGTACTCTCTTAGGCACGTTGGACCCTGGGCGTGGAACTCGGGCTTGTCGAACTATAGGGTGATACTCTGGAGGAAACAAAGAGTTCAGCACGCCACTGCGGTTTAGGATGTCAACTGCCAGGATGTTCCTTTGCGTCTCTTCATCCAGTATGGCACTGGCTGGGCTGTTTCTCTGGCCCTGGGTACACCAAGGCAGCAAAAGAGCCAGGCAAAAACACACCCGAATGCTTCGCATAGTCAGAACTTTGTCTAGAGGAATAAGAAGTGACACATCAAAAATGTAATCATACATTCAGTGACTTCCAAAAGATAGATTTACTTTTTCATTAAATACAATAAATACAATAATTACTGATGACATCCTATTGCTATAATTTAATCAGAAATATTTAAATATTTTGCATAATAAAGCAATATAAAGCTCATCACCTATAAAGTCTATTACATTCAAAGCCTGTTTGAGAAAAAGAAATAAAATGTCCAATATTATCTGTGTTGTGCATAGCGTTATTAAGTGGCATAATCAGTACCGCAAACTTACTCACCACAATCACCACTGTGTATCGCCGGTAATGTCAAAAAGGCACTTTCCCCCTCCTGTGAAGCAGGACCGTATAGTCGTCCGTGGACTTCTGGCTGCTTTCCCCCAGCTCTTGCTCCGGAGGCTGGTTGGGTGACCACTGCAGAACAGTTGGATATTTAACTTCTCTTCGCTCTCCTCATCCACTGTCACGCTACCTCTTCCCCTCTACGCCCCTCTGTTTATCTTAAACATCTCCAGCCCCGACCCCCGCCCCCCTATACACACATTCATCCCTTCTCATTTCCTCTTGCACATTGTTATTTGTCCCTCTGTCTAAAAATAACATGATGATTGTGACAATAGTTGGCCTGTTATGACTTGGATAAAAACCTGGTCTGCGTACTACCACTGCCATTCTAAAACAAACCCTAAGAAAATATGCATAAGCCTATATAGAGTATAGTATAGAGTATAATATTTGATGATGATTAATTGCCAATAGCTAGACTGGCCGCAGACAAGGTGGACAACACAAGAATCATTGCTTTAAAAAATCAGGAAGATTATTTTTGCACATCAGATTTCTGAATATAATGACCCTTTCAGCACCTTACTCTGTTTCTACTGTTTGCACTTTTTGGTTAGATGCTAAACTGCATTTCATTGTTCATACCTGTACTTGTTTAATGACAATAAAGTTGAATCTACAGTAGTCTAATCTATTGTATGGCATTTCTTTCCAATAGATAAAGTACTGGCAATCCTGACAAAATTTCAAAATGTAACATCATGTAGCTGACATTCATCACACGGATCAGCAGACAACAAATCCTCTCTCGCCTAAATGACAGTCTCCAAACGTAAACCCTTTGAAATTGCAATTTTTAATGTTTTTGAATGTTCAATTATAATTTAATGACCAATTTTCCACATGGAGGATAAAACCATTTACCCTTAACCCTCACAATGGGTTCAGACTACTTAGGACATAAATAGCATTATAATGAGTGATGCCCCACGTTGCTTGCAAAATATTATTTACAAATTGACGCGTCCAATTCTGATTACAGTCTTGGTGAGTAATTTATTAGCTTGATCAAGGGAAGAAGTACATACAGTAAATTCATACACAGTTGTCTGTCTCTGAGATCTTCAGAGAAAAATAGTAGACACAGAACATATATAAATAGAGAAATACATGCAAATAGGGAGTAAAGAAATGAGAAAAGCTAAACAGACAGAAACAGAGGTCAGTTATGGTACAGGCTGACAGAAAACATCTCTCCAGACAATATTATCTTATTTAGTGCTCCCGATGTTCAGCATTGGTGCCATACACCTGGGAACTGGGTAGGCCAGGAAAACAACCTTAACTAGGCAGAGAAAGAATTCAGAAACCAGACCTTGGACAGGAATGCAAAAAAGTATAAGAAGTATACGAAATGTATAATTTTATAGAAGCTAGAATTAATAATTTTCCCACAATAACTATGTAGAATTCAATTGATATGAATGCTTTAGTGTCTTTTTCAACAACATATTACACAAGCCTGTCTAAATACAGAATGCTAAGGAAGGATAAAGCACAGAGAACAAGAAAGAGCCCTCCGGAGAGGAACGAGAAGGAAGAGGCTTGACAGCTCCAGGAGGAGGACAAGATGCAGCCTTTGTTTCCCGAGTCGCCTCCAGTCCAGCCTGTCAAGGCATTAGCCTCATCTCACTAATGATAAGCACTGCTTTTACAGATAGCCCTAACCAAACACATCAGGCCTTGAGGATAAGGCGACACTTTCGTAACCCCAAACATACACACACATAGACAGGCTCCCCAACGATATAAACAACATAAACACACACCAGGAGTTACACACAAACATCTTCCAGCCCTGTTAGATCAGATCAGACCCTCCCTGAGCAGGACACAGTGTAGAGGGAGAGAGGATACAAGGTGAGTCTGTACTTTGCGACCTTCCTAAAATAGAGATGTTTTAATTTAATTGTATTATAGCGCCCCTAGATGCCCAAATGCATTGATGTTTGGAACAACTGTCTATAAGTGTGGGCAGAGAGAGCTGTAGGGGGAGGAGTAGAGTGGAATGTGAGCCACCCAGCAATTAGGTGGAGGGAGCGGGGCATGCTCTCTTCAAACATGACCACTTGGGTAGCCTAGCTCCTGACACAAATCAAGGAGTGCCCCTTTGAACTATGCCATATGACACACAGGAGCAGAGATTGCTACATTGGTAGCAATGTAGGAGAATAGAAAGGTAAATAGATCAACCCTTTTTCTTAGCATCTTGCAAATATTCCGTATCCAACATAACTTAAAGTGAGTAACCGTCTAATGTGTCAACCTGAATGTCACCTTTCAGTACCACAAACATTTGCCAGAAAGCCCATTTTATATTGATAAAATATACAAACATGTACAAAATTGTGCTAATAAAATGATATGACCTAATATTCCACAAAGTGTTATATTTAGCAACTGTGATCAATGTTCCTTCTAAATATGAATTGTTTCATGGAAGCCATTAGCAGGACTAAACACAACACAAAATGTACACTATAGAGCCATATACACACACACAAAAATGTTTAATGTGTTTTTATTTTTGTCGGAATGATAGCTTCCGTTATGTACAATAGAGGACAGAAACATGTTACAGCAATTTATAAATATACTTGTGCTCCACGCGGACCGTTGTTTTGTGTATCTGTTTTACAGTGTCCTGATTTAACAGCATAGATCCTTAATAACACTCACCCTGAAAGTGAGCCGGGTGACTGATGTACTCCAAATCAAGAGGAATTCACTGAGAATCACTGGGCATTAGCTCAAATCAACTCTCCATACACCAAGTCATAACCAGCTAGAACTGTCGGTGGGACAGGAGGAGTGGCAGAGAAGGAGGGGGAGGGGCGCTACGGAGTGACACGCATGGAGCAACACGCATGGAGCAACACGATGAGAGAAACATTAGAACCTCAGCCAGTACATAGCACTGCGCATTCTGTTGTAGTCAGGTAGCTGCTCTACTGGGCCTGGTGAACAGAGAAAAGTAGAAGGTTAGAGAATAGGAAACCACATAGGCCTGTTTGTCCAATCATTGATCTTAAAAAATAAAAAGTGCTGTAGGTAGGGTTTAAGAGCTATATATTGTGTAAATTCTTAGAAATGCCATAGACATTTGTCAGCTATCAGTGACTGAAATGCTCTGGGAGAGTATCTTCTCTGGTCGATAGCCCCTGCCACTACATAAGGGCATTTTCACACCTATAGTTTGTTTGCTCCGAATCAGTCGAGTTCGTAAACTGGAGTGTTGTCCCCTTGGTTTGTTTTCTTTTCACACAGAAAAATCCAAGTGCACCAAACACACCACGTGAGAACGTTCACTCCGCTTATTGGTCAGATGTACCAGTGGCAGCCACAAGAAAGTAAATACAGGAAGAAGGTCCTGTGTTCTGGAGTAGTGCGTCTATGCAATTTAACATGGAGCAACAGCAGAGACGACATTTGTTCATAGCTGTGGTAACTAACTGGGGGCAATATACCTAGGCTAAACTACAAACTAAACAGCAGAATTCAAACGGCTGAAGGCAGCACGTCTTCTTCACAAAGTCTAAAGGCGTGCTGCCTTCAGCCGTTTGGCTCAAACTTGTGAGCACACCTGGTAGTTGGGTCGGATCACTGAACTGAACAAAATCATATATTGCCCCACCTTTGTGTCATGAACTTTTACAATGCTTGGTTCACATTTATCGTTTGGGATCAATGCACATGTTTGTGTATTTATTCATAACTTTTTTTTTTTTATTCAGGTACGGGCACATACAATTTCGTTGTACATAAACATGTGCAATGACAAAGTCTATTCTATAACGTTCCCACCACAAAGGAACCACTCCAGAGTTTGTTTGTTCTCGGTGGTTAACGTCCCAAGACGATTTAGATTTTTGACAGCCCGATTTGTCCGGCGAATCTATTTTGCCTGTCAATCACACGAATGGGCACACACAGCTACAACAGGTTTGTCAATGGCGCTTGGCAATGGCTCCAGGCAATGGCTCCAGAGGGAGGGAGCAGAGGAGGAGGGGTTGGTTTTTGGATCGTTGATTTTCACAATCTTACCCTTTCGTTCTCCTTTAGCTAGCTCTCGCTGAAACTGTCAAATCCTACCAACAGCAGCTTTAAGAGAACTTATAGCTGTGACAACTCACCAACAGCAGACACGGCA
Source organism: Percopsis omiscomaycus (assembly GCA_027575585.1). Lineage (NCBI taxonomy): Eukaryota > Metazoa > Chordata > Actinopteri > Percopsiformes > Percopsidae > Percopsis > Percopsis omiscomaycus. The sequence continues at coordinate 4,116,236 of JAODLI010000020.1, forward strand.
GGGCACTTGTCGTAGATGTACTTGCTACAGACATCACGCACCATTCTGGGAGTCACGGCCTGAATAGAGAGAGATGTTGGTGTGACACAGGGACGTTATCCTAAATGCATGTGTGCTCGGTCTGTACAGCGGTCCGAGCTGGAGGGGCTCAGGTGAGTCTACTCACGTCGATACGGGAGTCCCACTCGGCCAGAGGAATGCGGCGACCGTAGTTCAGGATGTGTCTGCCAATGTCATCGCAAACTGGCGTGGTTCCTAAAAAGGGCGAAACATAAACAACCGCTGTGGTGAGTCGCAGGCGGTGCGAGCGATCAAGTGAGCGGTACGACATGTCGGATCCATTATCTACCATTAAGCTGTCCAACCAGGCTGGCCTTCAAAGCATTCTTGCCTCTGGCTACATCACTCTCGGTCACACTGGTGCACAAGTTCATCCTGCAAAAATTCAGCACAAAACATTGGGCTTTCCCTGAGAAACGTCAAATACATAGAACAGCAGCATGTATTTATTAATAGCATAAAAATGTATTAAACAAAACATCAAATATATAGTTTCTCAAGATTTCAAAATAATCAAGACAGCCCCGAAAAGCAGCAATCTACACAGAATGTTTGTGTGCGTCGCCGTGTATTGCGGTTCTACATACCATGCGTTCTGGGACCAGTGCATCATGTCCTCGATATTGTGTTTGTCAGTCACAAAGTAAATGCCCAGCAGGCCTGTGTCACTGTAGGAGGAGTGGAAGGCCTGGAAGCTTTGGCACAAGTTCTCTTCCGCTGCCAGGCGAGCCAGACGGCTGCTCAGATGCTGCACGCATGGAAAACAAAAACAACAGACACAATATATGAATACAAGTGATATGCTTATACTTACAATGATTCATAAAACTGACAATTTTAAAGTGGGGTCTTTTTGATATCAATATTAAATAATACAATTAGGTCATTTAGCAGATGCTTTTATCCAAAGCGACTTACAATTACATGGTGCTATTACGAGGAGCAAATAGGGGTTAGGCACCTTGCTCAAGGATGCTTACAGGTAGGCCAACTCTGGGGCTCGAACCCACGACCTTCTGGCTGGGAGTCCAACACCTAGACCATCCTGCCCTTCCATATATGATACTGTCCAGGGACGAGAGACAGGGAGGGCTGTCCCCTCCATAATGGCCACTCAAGACAAACAGCCTTGAGTGGGCAAAGCGTAAAAGGGGTTCTTCCTGTCATACAGTGCTGAACCAATATGATGGATTCATAATGGGAAATACACCAAGGACCAGGACCAAGATCAGTCATGAAAGATGTTATTATATTCACCACACCTTTCCACCCCCATAGGTGATGTCAAAGCTGCCGATAATGGAGTTGGCCACCATGAGCGGCACAATATCTGGGCTGGCAGCACTGGCACCCTCCACAGCAATGGCAATGTGTGCCAGAGGCAGTCCATCATCACGCATGCGGATCTGAGGCGGGCAGAGCAGCAACACACAAGAATTAATACAGTACTAAGAATACGCTGAAAGCACAGAGATATAACAATATCTCAGCCTACATAGTAACATTATGACACTATTATGCAATATATCTGCATTATAAATCACTAGGAACATATTTTAATGAAGGTTAACGGCAGTAGCATAGCTAAGACACTATCGTATTGACATCAATGACGATATACAGGTCTCACCTCACTGCCTGTAAAACGGCAGGGGGACAGAACAGGGACGGCATCGGCCTCATATTCGAACGACACTCCACTGAAGTGAGTCTTTGCCAAGCCCACCAGCTCCTCGTGTTTCACACCTGCACAAGACGCAGATCAAACAAGAAGCATCCTAAATGTAGGCACAACAAACAGCGACAGGTTACTAGTCAGAGACATTGGACAAAGCTCTCCAGCAGCTCTAGGTAAGAAAAGAGGACGCACCCCCTGCAGCAGCCAGCACCATGCGGGGAGCCTTGTAGTGGCTGCTGATGTACTCCACTAAGTCCTGACGTGTCACAGTCCTGAGGAACATTGCACATAAGGGGTAAAATTTTTGATTACCTGACATTTTCTTGTCACCTTGATTTACAGAATATAATCTGTAGGAGTGAGTACATGGATGTGAGGAATGTGTGGATGTACAGTAGGGATGTGAAAATTGGGCAAAAATGACATTAGAATATTCCTTCTATTTAAAAAAAGAAAAAACATTTGAATATCTATTTTTGTGCATTATGTCCATAAGCGGGCAAACCAATACAACGAGACACATAACTACTTGTATAGGTATATTTATTTCAACATAAACATGCATTTTAAAAGATCTAAAGGCCCTTTCAGACAGAACAGGACAACAGCACCGCCATTTCCAATGGCTTGCACCCAGCGCTGTGACAAATACCGTTACGGCCAATAGGCAGCCAGCCCGAAGCAGAATAGAAAATGGAGGAAAAGTTGATGTGCCACTTCCCCAAACACCTCGGAGAAGTCTGCGCTCAACCCAGAAGCAAGCACAGCGCATGCCGCGTTCAGTCTGAAAGGGCCTTAAATAAAATAATGTTCTATACCCCAACCCAGAGTGAGAACTGAGATCACGCTGTCTCTCGGAGCGAGGTCAAATGAATGATTCGTAATCCATAAATTATTCTAGTTATTCTCATTTTCAACATGTGCCCTCAGATTGCTAGAGGTGGAATGGTAAGGTAACTATCTTACATAACACTTTATCTCGAGGTTCCACAATCTACTGTCCAAAATCCGAAGTATTTCCAAAGGGCGATTTTTAGATTACATTTAATTTAACTTTGCCCGGAGTGGAAATCACTCTCTCTGCGACCGAGTTGGGTTGTGAACTCTCAGCCATCATTACCACACGGTTGTTTAGTAATTCACTCGTTTCAGTTTGACCTACATTTCATTTTCAATCAATGAAAGTGACGCCAGAACTCAAATATAAATTTTCAGTTGAATGTCTGTATTATTCTTTTTTTTTTAAATTCTATTAATTTAATCAAATTTAGAATAGTCGTCAACATCCCTAATTAACAGTATGTTTGTATCAGTGGACGGGGGTGGTAGTACTTTGCATTGCTGGAGGGTCCCAGCACACTGTGAGACAGCGGGGTGCCCTGGAAGGCGGTGGCATGTAGCAGGTCCAGGCACACCTCCTGCAGGTTCCCCTCCACCTCCTCTAGCTCGCGTAGGACCACACTTCTCTGCTGCTCAATCTCTGCTTCACTCAGAGAGCTGCTCTGCAACACCTCTGACAGCAGCTCTACAGCTGGGGACACCGAAGGGGGAAGATCATTCACAAAAGACACAATGTCTGCTTTAGCAGCATCACCAACATTTAGGGCACTACCCACAAGACCTTAACAATAACAGTCACGCAGTCTGGACAGAAAATCTAGACAGCAATGCCAACATGGAGCTAGATGGATCTCCACGTTACCTTTGGGCAGGTCTTTGGCCAGGGTCTTCATGTAGTATGCAGTGTGCTCCCGGGAGGTGTAGGCACTCAGGTGAGCACCGATGGACTCCACCTCATGCTCAAGAGCTGTCTGGGGGTACTTCTTTGAGCCCTGGGAGGTGAGGAACCATGGAATTAGAAAAAGAAATGTTTAGCTAGCAGTGCTTTGTTTGTTAAATATGTTTCAAACGTGTTTAAAGCAGACATAGGGCCAAGCAGGCTACTGCTAGGAGATGTATGTACCTTGAAGGCCATATGCTCAAGGAAGAAACCAGCTCCATTGTTCTTCTCATTCTCAAACCGACTACCAGCATTGATCCACAGTCCAACCTGCGACAGGGAAGTGAGGCATTATGCAGAATTAAATTTAAAATCACTTTCAATTGCAAGGTAAAATTGTCAAAGGAAGACAAGGTGGAATCAGTTACTAAAACTGAATTAAATATATTTTCTATTTATCAATACATGTTTCAGTTTATTGTAAAATGATAACTGTGGTAAGGCAGAGAGACATTAAGTGATTACTTTGAGACCCAAGTGATTGTAATGTCAGGGTACTGTCTGACATCATGTGGGCCAATGAGGTACTTAAAGTATTTAGTTCTGCCCATCTTCTCACATACCAAGCACTTCTGTTTACTATGATGTGAAGCATGTAGTATGCCTTACAGTGCATGTAGCTTGTCCCGTCTCCTCTGAGGCGATTCTCAAGCCGTTGTCCAGGGCAGTGAGGCGGGTTTCAGGGGCTCCCACCAGACTCTGGGCATAGCTGACAGAGGCCTGGCCACGCCTCAGAGACAGCAAGACAGGCTAGGAGGAGGCAAAGACAAAAAGCATTTTCAAATGCTTGAACTAACTCTTAGCTGAACAACTTCTAGAGATTGTAACATTTAATGTCTAACTGCAAAGAATACTAGTAACTAAAAAACAGACAAACATTGGGAGATCATAAACATAAAAACTAAAGTATGTATCTCTAGGCTAGTATTTTAAAAACAAGATGTGGTCCATACACAATCACATCCACAAGACAAATTTCAGGATAAACATCCAATAAAAGTTCCAATATTAGACGTTTAAATACTACATACGTTTCAAATGTCATTTAAAAGTCACATTATTGCTAGTATTTAAATGTCAGTGAGTAAACATCGCAAGGAATAAAGGGGACAGCTATGACAATCAGAGTCCCATACAGAGAACTAAACTGACACTGTAACCGCTGTAGCTTAGCTAGCTTGAGGGAGACTGAGGACACAAAACAATATTAAGGTGAATGACATTCTGAATGAAAAACGCGTTTGAAATCTACCAAGTGGATTAGATATCAACATACATATATAACACTGATGTTGCCTTGTTGTATTGCTCGATTGATTGTGACCAGACATAACGCTTTGACCTTGCGTTTTCTACGGACTAGCCAGATGAAGCTAACCGGCTAACAAACCCATTAACGTTACCGTAACGTTGTAAGTTGGAAAGCTATGCTGGCTAGTGGCTATCGAGCTAGCAAGGGCTTCCTCTTAATCAGTGGAGCCAATGTTTTGCTAAAATCCTAAACCTGGCTTCGTCTTTTTTAATTGTTTTTGGTATTATGTTGCAAAATATATGCGTATTGACTTACGCTGCGTGATTTTGCGAGGGCTCGACCCACAGTGCTCCCAGCTCGGCACACGGACGACGCCATTTTCTTATGAACTTGCTGAATATAGGGTCTTCTTCTGTTATTTTTTCTTTGCGACAGGCTAGCCACTAAAGCCTGAAGCGCATAGGCGGTTTTCTTATTCTTTTTGTGTTTGTAGCAGTTGGAAAAAGGTTTAAGGTTCATTACCACCACCTACTGGCCAAAAGTTAAAAGTCATTCAGACTTACGTTAATCGTTTAGAATAAAAGTCATGTTATCTGAAGATTTATCAAGAGTGTGTAGAGGTTTTGGATAGTTCCTTATTTATTGCATAAGACCATTAGATGTAAGATCTAGATCTAGATGTAAGAGATCTATGTGATTTTCTAACCTTTCTTAAACCAAGTATCTGGGATTTGCTACAGCAATCTTTATAATGGACGTGGGGCAGAAGATTTCTGGCCATATCATAGGAGTTGACCACTAGGAATGACAAACACTGAAAGTCTGAGCACCTCATCAAGATGGCCAGAGCACATAAAACCTAAAACATAGGGTAATGAGCGTGGTCAGGATTTAGGCAAATACAACACTGTCTGGAGGTCTCTGACCAATCTCACCTATACAGACTGGCTCTAAATGTTGTTTATACCATCAGTGTGCATATTTGTGGGCTGACATTCCACAGTTTGCACAGCATTGTCGGGCATCTGTCCACAAAGTGAGCAGCTGTCCTCTGTCTCTGTTCTGTTACTGAGAGATTTTGAAAGAGAGAGAAAGAAGGGGGCAATTAAATCCGATAGGTACATGTCTTAAGTGGGATATGGTCTTATGGACAGTCGGTGAACACTGCACACTTTACTCACTGTAATGTGGCTGCGAAAATGCTGTATTTGATGAACACAAGATTGAATGGACAATGTAAAAAACAGTAAAGCAGTGTATGGATCTGCTACGTCAAAAATAAAGAGAAAGACAAATCCCGCCACAAGAGGTCAGTAAAGTCTATACGAAGCAATGCACAAGCATGTAGCGATCGGCCGGGATAGGATAGAACATAGAAACAGTTTAGTGAATGCAGTGCATTGTTGGGAAATCCTTATCTCTAGAGTCTAGTCCAAATCACATCAAATAATCTACTTTAAGGTTGAACAAACCGATTAATATATTCCTTTGCCTACTCACAATAAAGTATATTAATTGTGTAGCTGTTTGTTCACTTGCTTCTCTGCTTTTTGGACAATACACTCTCTTGGAAGCAACCACGTGATTAACGAAAGTAGCCGAATAACTTCGAGTCATTCCTTCGGTGACCACGTGCCTATAGTAAAACATACTTGCTTCCTGTGTAGACAATTTTCCTTCTCGTTCTGAATATAGGCTACAGACAAACAAACGCGAAAGATCAGTTTTCTCAAATGCATTCTGCAGTAACACAGCAAAATTGACTGAGGAGTGCAGGAGGAAAAAGGTTTCTAACGGTTTTATTAAGTTTGTCGCCTCCTCTTAACCTAGTTAGCGTGATAACCAAGCACCAGTGCATAATAAGTTAACTTTTGATTTCTTTAAGAAATGTGCGGCAGAACTGCATGTACTCTGGCCCCTGACGAAGTGAGCCGCGCCTCCTGCTACAGAGACAGAGGTGGACAACGTCGACAGCCGAGGTGGAGGGATGAAGATGCAAACAAATACCGACCGTCTTACAACAAGAGCCCTCAGTCGTTGAGTCCAGTCTTATTGTCCCAGAAGCATTTTGATAAGGTCAATTGTTGTTTTTTGTAATGGGGTCCAAAACATAGATGAATAATAGGCTATGTTATCTTTCTCTACTTGATACACCGTCTTTGGGAGTATTTTTTTTTACTAGGCTTTAATAGGCTACTGCACTGCTTATTGTTGCCACAAGCCTGGCTTTGTTCGAGGTACATTTACTCTGACTGAAGTCATGACAGAGTAAAAGATACTAGCTTTCAATTAAAGAATTACAACAATTAAAGAATATATCACGTAAAGGACCATATTCTAGATTTTGGAGGTCTACACTCATGGGCTGGGAGCCCTGGAATAAGCATCAACAACAAATGTGTTTACTGCGTATTGTATTTATTGCGGGAATTTTTTTGTTAGAATGCCCCTGTGGATGAATGTGTGCTTGCTGCCATGCGTTGGGGTCTGGTACCTGCCTGGTTCAGGGAAAATGACCCAAGCAAAATGCAATACAGTACCAGCAACTGCCGGAGTGAAAGTCTTTTGGAGAAAAAGTCTTACAAGGTGCATACACATTCACATACTTAATTTATCCAGACAGAATAATAGGAATATATTGTGCAGCCATGCTCTATGTTCTGTTTTTCCAAGGACCCTCTGTTAAAAGGGCAACGGTGTGTCATTCTCGCTGATGGCTTCTATGAGTGGAGGAGGCAGGAGAAAGACAAACAGCCCTTTTTCATCTACTTTCCTCAGAGTCAGGTACCTCAGCAGAAACAAGAGAGCAAGGGGACGCCTCGTGAGGAGAATTTAGAGATTCTATGCAATTTAGAGGACTCCCCAGACCACAAAGAGGTCAGTAGTGCATTGCCAGAGCAGGAAAACTCCTTTTTTTGTGGCCAAGTGGAGAGTGTATTCACCAGATGGCTTGCATTGTATTTAATGTTTAGAGTTAATATAAAAACTTGTGCAATACTGAAAATTCTCAAGAACCACTTGACCACCCCCTCATGTTTTGACCAGGGAACAAAAAGAACAGATGAATGGTCTGGGTGGAGGTTGCTCACTATGGCTGGTCTGTTTGACTGCTGGACACCACCAGAGGGTGGAGATCCCCTTTACACTTACAGTGTCATCACTGTGGATGCCTCTCCGAACCTAAAAAGCATCCATGACAGGTAAGGCTCATTGATCAGTGACGTTTTCCTCTCACGGTTCAGTTCAACTCGGCTGCTTTTATATTTTAGGATGCCAGCGATTCTGGATGGAGAAGAAGAAGTGAGGAAGTGGCTTGATTTTGGTGAGGTGAAGTCTTTGGAGGCCCTGAAAATTCTCCAGCCTAAAAATATCTTGACCCATCACCCAGTCTCTTCACTTGTGAACAACTCCCGCAACAACTCTCCAGAATGCTTGCAGCCAGTGGATCTTAAAAGCAAAAAGGTAATTTAATGCCGTAATTACACTGGTCAGTAAATATAAGTGAACAATGCCATCTGTAGAAAGGTTTTGGCTTACTAATCAGACCATTGATTCTAGGAGCCCAAGCTGACAGCCAGCAGTAAGATGATGATGAGCTGGCTGAAGAGTAGTACACCTTCAAAAAGGAAGGAGCCAGACACATGTGAGAACCAAGGAAAGCAACATAGCACGGCAGAACAGTCCAAGTCTTCAGGATCTCTTGAACAGTGGCTTCATGGTGCCTGCAAGAAACCCAGAACCAACTGACAGAAAACACCTTAAATCCATCTAGAATCTAGGTTTTCTTTTCTGTTGCTGTTTATATTTACTCTTATGAGTGAAATAATTGCTGTCTTGCTGTACACACTTCTAGACAACTATTAAATTATATAAAAGTCAAACAATAAATGCGCATTACATTAAATTCAAGATTTTATTACCCTTGTTACTTGATAGATATTTTCAAACAATGCAGATGCTATGCATTTATCATTCATATTATAATGATGAATGCTGACACCCACCCCAAGTTATGTATCGTATCTTGATGCAATTCATATTCTAAACATAATATATGAACAGTTAACAGCTGATCGGTTAAAACAAATGTCAAGCACTTAAATCATTTGCCAACACAAGAAATTGGCAGGTACAGATATGGAGATAGACAGCTTTTGCGTTACCCTCCAAAATGATTTAGAGGTTTGCAAATAATATACAAAATGTTTCAATAGTTAATAGTATAAAGAGAGGTACTAGCTAAAAGTACAGTTATATTGATACTTAAGAGAACATTTCCCCTCTTAAACTTCAGGTAGAATGTCATGCTGTCTTGATTTCTTTTATTTCCCTGTGTCAAATGTTGTGCTAATGACAAATAATAACAACAAAGCGTGCCTCCTGCAGAGAAACAGTACAAAAACAGAAAATGGTTAGGGACTCTATTTACAATACGGCAGAGTGTGACTTTAGATAATATCCTCTGCCTTAGAGCTGTAGAGATGATTGTGGCTCCAAAACGAGATGTCAAACTTGAGTAAAATGTTAAATGACAGCAAAGTGGAAAAAAAAAACTTGAAACACACCTGTCTGATGGGCTTCTTGTTGCAGAACCTATTTTCACTTCTAAGCCAATTATCACAAGAATCAGTAGGCAGCACAAACATGATCCACACAAGCACTTTCACACCTATAAAAATTGCACATTCTGATCCTTCAATGCTGGAGCTGAAAGTGGTGTCTAGTCCTGACAGCACCTTGAAGTGTCATGGAGGTGTGGATGCAGCAATGTGATGTCATGGAAAAGGTATCTTGCATGTGCAACATTTCTTAAGCCACAAGACAGATGCGTAAGCAGGGAGAGACTCAGTGTTTCCTTGATATACATGTAGCAGTGGTGGGCCACCATCAGAAGTGAAAATGCACCACTGCTAGAGAAATTACTAAAAAAATGCTGGTTGTCTAATTTTACTTGTGAAAACATGTAGAGGGCTAATGCTTACATGTACCACATTTATCACAAAGTAAAGAAGATAAGTGGGAGCACAATAATAATATATCAAATATACCATAAACACCACCACTGCTATAAAATAATATGTAGGAAACACTGGAAAGTAATAAGCATCATAGGAAGTCAATACAACAATGGTTCCTCAAGGTGTTCTTTGGGCTAGTTGACTCATTTTATAGAAAATGTGTGTCTTGTTACATAGGGATGTATGTGCAGCATGTTTGTTTGTGTAAGTAGTAGTATATTCTACGAGAAGGACACTGCTCGTATCTACAAAGGCCAGTGATAATTTGGGCATCGGGGATCACACACTGGGGCATGGGAAGGAGGGAATATAGACAAGGCAAGAGAGGGTGGTGAGGGCAACGGCAGCCCCGTGCTAGGTCTTCAGCAGTCCTCAGCAGCTGCAAGTCTCCGCCGACGGCTTGGCTCGTTCATTCCTATCAAGCTTTATCGGCTCAGGGAACTCATTGTACAACTCCACTTCAGTCTCCTGGAGGCAAAAAAAGAGTAATACAATTACAAAATTACAGCAATCAACATGGCAAAAGCTGGATCAGACAGTGTGTCATTAAGGTTTTCTTTATGGCCTCACATTACCTGTTTAAGAGCGTTGCGCGCAATAGTCTGAAAGGCCTGCTCCACATTAATAGCTTCCTTGGCACTGGTTTCAAAATAGGGGATGTTGTTCTTGCTCTGACACCAAGCCTGTGCTCGTTTGGTTGTTACCTACAGCAAAGGCAATGATAATGGCATGAGTCAGAGAAAAATCTCGTAAACTAAATCATGTTTTATCCAACTTTGCTCAAAAGTGCTAAGGCTTCATAATATAATATGAATCTGGACATACCTGTCTATTCTCCAGATCAATCTTGTTGCCCAGCACAACAAATGGGAAGTTTTCTGGGTCCCGTGGGCTAGCCTGTATCAGGAACTCATCTCTCCAGCTGTCTAGGGTCTTAAAGGTGTTGGGTGCAGTCACGTCAAACACCAAGACGCAGCAGTCTGCGCCACGGTAGAACGCTACACCTAAGGACTGGAATCTCTCCTGGCCGGCTGTGTCCCAGATCTGAAACAGGAAACATGGAGGTTAAGATCAGGATACACTGTCTTCAAGAGTTTATTCAAGTTTCACAGCTTCATACCCTGGCTAGATTTTATTGGGGAAAATAAAATTCCTCTGTAATATTTGTGTGTGACATTTCTGTTTCTGGCAGTTGTGGCATAGCTGTATGACTAATTCTTTATCCAGTACCTGCATCGTTACGAGTCTGTCATCCACCATAACCTCTTTCGTCAGGAAATCAGCACCTATTGTGGCTTTGTACTGGTTGCTGAACTTCTTATTCACATATTGGTTCATCAGTGATGTCTTCCCAACTCTAGAAAAACAATACAAGATTCAGAATGCATGAGAGAACAAGTAACATGGTAAAGTTATAAATTCCTTTCAGATGCACAAAGTCATTTTTTAATTAACTAGAGGTGGGTAAATCATATTACATATAAGATCTGATTTTTGGTTTTTATAATGTCATTGCTTCCTGGCTGGCTTCTACATGACACTCACCCAGAGTCTCCAAGGATGATGACTTTGAGTAGTACTTTCTTCCTAGAAGTCATTGTGCCTTCAATTGGAAAAGAAGAAAACTGCATCAGAAACATATGCTAATCTGAACTGCCAAACCTACCCACTAAATGATAAAGATAATAATAGATGCTATAGACAGAGATATAATGACACTGGAAGCATACATCATTGGATTAAATGCATAAAAAAAATAATAAACACAGCTGCAAACAGGTACAAACAGCTGCTTTTATCTGCTTTAGCTGAGTGTGCACAGTAATAATAAACCATGGCGTAGTATGATGTGGTACAAAGTCCACCTTTAAATCTTGTGTATTCTAATTTGTCATTATTGCCAAGGTGACAGGATTACATCTCAACAGCCATAGGGCTGACCAATGCTACTTATATAAGTAAAACATTTACCCTATGTGATCTTATCAAGAGCGTCTTGAATCTTGTCAATATTGGTATGAGGAAACCCTGTAATTGGTGCGGCTGTCATAATCTGCAACCCATGACACTGAGTCAGGGACTGATCACATGGTTTTAAGACACAGGACCAACGGAACCGTGACTTGGCAACCATGATTTAGCATTGCTAATGCTATAGCTGGACTCAATATGGATAAAATTCAAAGTGATGAATTTGTAGCTGCAACTTGTTTCACTTATGCGAACGAATACCGTACACCTATCAAATTATTTCACCTGACAATCATTAAGACAGGAATAACATCCTTGGGGAAACATAACTCGCTATACTAATCATGCCATACTGTGTGATCAAATGATCGTTACACCGTTAGATACACCAAATCAACACGCCATTAATAAGACCTAAGCAATTGCACAAAAAATATATTGTATAAAACATTACTCAAAAGAAAGTGACATGTCATGACCTACCCTTTCTTTTACCTGTAACGTTAACGTTACAAGGATAACAATTCTTTTGAAAACTCGACAGCAAAGCAAGTGTTTGGAAAACGTAATATTTAACGATAACCTTAACCAGACAGGTACGACATTTTAATCACAAAACATACCAACCTTGAAGAGGTCACTCCGGTCTAAAAAAAAATAGAAGTGGACTTTCCCTCTGGTTTGGATATAAATGTAGCTAACACGAAGGCTAGCTAACTAGCTAGGTTAAATGCCTGCCTGAGAAAACAAAACGCTTAACGTTTTACCGTTAGCAGCTAACAAATTTTAGTAAGCCTGGCAACAAACCTAAGCTAAAAGAATCGAAGCTGCCACGACCAATAGAAGACTGTTTTCGCGTTATACTATCGTATTTGGATTAGATTGTTTCTTTTCGCCTTGTTCCGATCGCTAACGTTACGTTGACGCTAGCTTTTCTGTCTGACTTGCTAGCAACTAGCCCGAGCTCTTCTTCACTTCCTCCAAAACAACCCCTTGTCAGCAGCCCGCAGAACACGCCCTAGTTTCAAATTCAAGTAAAAGACAGTCTGAAATTGAAAAAAATTGCTAATTATTATAAATTAGTATATTTAGTTAGTTATTATAGTTCACAATCCATCCACGCAGAAAGAAACACACGCACACACACACGCGTCCAAACACAAAAACATAGATATAATAGATATAAAGGTGCAACGTAAGTTGACGGGTTCAGTTATTTTATCATTTAGATAGATTATACAGAAGTATTGAAATGTTCAAATCAATAATTGTAAAAAAGGATATACCTAAAAAAAAGTTGTGACACTGCATCTCTCATGCACTCGCTTGAAAATCAGCCATCTCAGCAAAGAATTTCTTCATTTTGTAAAATTCTAATCAGTATTTAATTATTAATCATAATCACTCTTTTGTGTTATGCAGTAGCCTGTGCTTTCTTTGTTTATATAGAAATATCACATATCAAAGTCGTATCTAATGTGTCAAATAG
>JAODLI010000020.1:4129583-4191773 GCA_027575585.1 Percopsis omiscomaycus
ATACATATATATATATATATACATACATATATATATATATATACATATATATAGTTGTGGAGGTGTGTGTGGTTTAGCTGTCTGGCGGGGAGAGAGTGTTGGGCGTGCAGTTTAATAGAGTCATGGGGATTGGGAACAGGTGTGTGTCGTTGGATATTCACCTGTCTCCCTATAAGGCAGACCAGGAGGAGAACATGAACACGGAAGTACCCAGATAAACGACAGTACGATCACATCCTGATCACATCCTGATATATAATCCTGTTCGGATTATATATCTAATGTTTAGACAGCGCAGGTGGTGCATTTGATGTTTTTTAAACTACCCATGCAGAAATTGCTGTGTGCATGTGTGCAATACCCTATTCCCCAATTTAAGAAATCTATCATACAATAAAAGGGGCTGAGCAGCGGCAGATAGCAGCGTGAAGGCTGGTGTATGCAAGAGTTTATCTTGGCCTCTGCGTTACTCATCTGCACACTTCCTTAGTGGTCATACTATGCAAACCTCTTCCTTTTCCGTACCCAGTCCTGTATGATGGTGTCTAACACAACACCACAAACACATTAACACAATGTCGGTGTTGGGGAAATCCATATCCATTACTTGGCCAAAATTGTCATGAGATGTCTTTGCCTTAGAATTAGTTTACGCAGAATTAATGATATATACATTTTAAATTGGTTTTAAAAACCCATAAAAATCCATACCAAATGTAAAAAATGAATGTGAAATTATGCGCAGTGGAAGTAATTACATTTTGATCAAACCAGTATCTCTAATGTGATTACCAAAAATGTATTACATTACGTATCTTCCCGGAAACTTAATTCATATTTAACAGTGACAGTGAAATTTAGAAATCTCGCAACCCTCCTGGTAATGGCATCTTTGTCTTTTTTAACTATAGCCTAATATAAAATGTAGTGAAACATTGGCATAGCAGTCGGTTTGTTATTATGCTTTACACCACACATTAAACATGCCATCTCTTTGTTTGTCTCTTTGAGTATCCTACTTGTTGCACAAAATCCCTTTGAAGGTTCATGACATGGACCACGTTTACATGCACAAAATATTCCTGAAAAAGACAATGGATGTTTCTCAAAGTCAAGGTTGCTTCCTTGGTAGGACAGATTCTTTCAAGTCGGGTCCTTGAGAAACTAGGCAAGACTCCTTCCAAGCATTCAGAAAACACACAATGGAACACTCTAGCGAGTGTGCAGGTGTACCCTAACCCCTAACCCTAACCTATCATTGAAAATGTACTGCCTTATATTTGCCTAGCTGATATAAAAAAAAAAAACAAGGCTGCAGCTTTACCTACAGCTAACGTTATCAAAGTTAGCATCGAGCTATCTTGCTCATTACTAATAACAATATATATACTTGCACACATTTTGGTTTTACATTCATGTAACACATTTACGGTAATAAAAATTTAAATGCATACTGAGCTGTGGATTTTTCTAATATCAGTTACATTCGAGGATAGGATTATGGGTGCTTCAAGAACGCAACGCATGAATATATTTCTGTGCAGGTCAAAGCATGAGAGACAGACGCTTGCTTGTATTACTTGATTCACAATCAATAACGCTATGCAGTCTTTTATTAATTTGCAGACTTGCATATGAGGGAATCTAGGCCTATGTATTCTGCTGATATTTCAGAACAAACATTTTGATAGCAGATATTAAAATGTTCTTGTAAATAAAGCCCTACTGATAACACTAATACCACTTAACTTTTAACTAAAATGACACGTATGACACCATAGAAAATCAAAAATATTGATAGCTTTATTTACGGCATAGAAACAAATAGAATGAAACTCCAGTCTAGTGGTTAGGGTGGTCGACCCAGAAGGTTGTGAGTTTGATCCCCAACAAGCCTGGCCTACCTGTATAATAAAATAAAATGCCCTAATTGTGATTGTAAAGGCCATGCAGTGACAGTGACTGGATTGCAGGCCATTCCCAAGGAGTGCTGCCTTGAGTGGGAGGAGCAAAAGATTATTCCACTGCAATTCTGATGTTGAGTTAGCACTCATGACTGTCTGTTGACTCCTGCTCAGAGATCCTAAAAAGAAACACTAGTGGCAATACAAAGAACATCTGAAAATTGCTGATTCATAATCTGGGAAAGAAAGTTATTTTCAAAAGATGGCCTTTTACAAAATTGCTTATTGTGCTAACTTCTACAAAATACAATGACTTCCCAGAGGGTTCCTGTAACCCCCCCCCCGTAAGAGCCGTATAGTATCCAGAGGAAAAAAATGGTAAGAAAGGCAATGCCTAGCACAGCTCTAGCGGCATCAAAACATCTATATTTTTGTATATTCATTCTAATTGAGTTGTTTTGGATGATGTATTGGATGTGTTTGAAAGGAAGTGCACAAGCTTCCCGAACTAAAAATAACTGCAGTCGGGGTCTTGCCACATCTCTTAAAAGTCAGTGACAGAATGAGCCCAGCTGAGGGGAAATACGTGTCAGGCTGGACAGAGATCCTGTGATAACAGACGGCCATGGGAAACAATCCAGACACAAAAGCTTCTCCTTCCAGCACCCACACTCCCAGGCAACATTCAAAAGACAAGCATGCAAACACATGTGCACAAGACATCAGAGTGAATAAATAAACTGACATGTAACTGACACAGGGACATCTGGGTATAGATGGGTATAGGGCTGCCACCGGGAGGCATTGTAAAACCCATTGAACGGTTTTATTATTGTGTGTACTGTAGGTTATGCACGGTATAATCCAAGTAAGATGGAATGGCTGTATGATTTGACACATGGATTATACACTTCAGGCAAACCCACAAAATAATTTTCAAATGTATAAGGCAGACCTTAAAACTTGCATTTTGCCTAAAGACCCAATCATCTGTTTGCTAAGCAGCTCGACTTCATAATCTTACTTCTGAAGACCGTGTGGTAATGAGGCTCATAACTTCTCCCTTTCTGCACTCTGAAGAGCAGCCCTATCGGGTTACAACCAACAGTGTGGTTGTTGAGGGGTACAGGTCAGGGTTGCTGCAGTGTATAGAAATAAGTGGTAGCTGACATCGCAAATTAAAGTGAAATCCAAGCAGGTGGGCTACAAGCCAATTCCTTCTGGCACATTAGACACACAAAATAAATACAGAATGACAAAAAAAAGTAATTTTACACACTATTTCTACTACTGTTAAAGGGTGCTTAGCCAACATGCCAATGAGTAAGTAACAATTCAAAGAAGTCCTAAACAATAGAGCAGGTGTGGAAACTCACCTCCATTTCTGAATCAAAGGTCTTCAGGTTCAGCGCAGAAAGAAATAAAGTCCATTCAAAGGGCCAGCAATCTCAGTGATCAACCATGACTGGTGCGTCTGTCTGAGAACTGTGGGTGCTTGGGCTCGGAGCTTGATCCTCCTCTCTCTCACACACATATTATCTGAGCTGTCACTGAGAAGCATACTAGTTTACACACTGGGCGGGGAGATCAAGCTCATACTCTGTCAAACAGTCCATTGGCTAAACACCCCCCCCCCCCCCCCCACCCCCCCCACCACCAAACTGTATCTCTTTCTCCAGTTTTTGCCTTCCTTATTCTCTCCACTCTACTAAAGCAGAAGTACATCACTTGATGCTGGTTTACTATTTAAGTTGTTTAAGAGTTTTTCCTAAAGATGAACAATTTCAAATTCTTTTTAATATCACTTCCCTTTTCCAATTGATTTGGTACTTTCCTTTGGTACATCTTGCAAATACTGAGAGATTTACAAGGCAGGTTTAGGGGGGCTTTTTGCAGCAGAAATGCTTGTGCCTATAGTCATTATTGTCTGGACAACGTAGACAACAGTGAGAGAGAGAATATGGCTGGGGGTTGGGAATGGGGTGGAGTGGCGTGTGACTAGAGGTAACTGTCTGGAAGAACCTTGTGTTGAGTGGTGCCACCTCATAGTAAAGCCAGAACAAACCAACAAACCCCAGAGATCACACTGGCCAAGTAAATATACAGCAAGTTCATTTAAAAATGACTGGTTTAAACAAAATAGCCCCACCCTTCTGAAACAAAGAAACATTGAGACTTCACTAAAGTTGGTGTTTTCCTAATCAAGGAAAGCAGAAGCAAGCAGTTTGCATATAGCAGTTTGCTGCTATATGCACAAACTTTTGATCATTCTTTTTCCAAATATGATAAGCTATTACAACACTTTAGTTAGCAATTATTTACTGTTTGAAGAATGAATAACTTGAAGTGTGAATGATAACTTTGATGATTGTAATTATTGACTGTTTTGAGGAGTGAATGATAAACCTCGAGTAATGTTGTGTAAATGCATTAGTGAAGTAACCTTGTTACATGATGCTGTCCTTATTCTAAGAAAATGTTATCTGCTTGCAAAAACTGGTGGTTAACCGGTTCAACTGTCGACAAATGCTTTAAATGTAAATGTAAAACAAAAAAATAATACATTATTTTGGCATCCCCACATATTCACACAATGGCCTAATACAGTAAAATGTATGTAAAGAGATTTTTGGAATTCAAAATGCTGACATGGAGTTTCTTATGAGTAATGTTGCAACCCATTTTGGAAGAAGTAACCTACAAAGCTTTACTAAGCTGTCCAATTAGTTTAATTTGATCAAATGTGTATGGTTGTTGGACAGACCTACAGCCATGGAAAAAGTTTAGAAAAAAATATGCAATGGTCTCTTAATTTTTTCCATGGCAGTCACACCAGCTGTGTACAACTTGTGAGACTTGGGCCTTAGATATTAGACTGTAGACTATGGTGGTATGCCATCCAACACTGCTGATGGTAAATTCTCCATTAGCTAGATTATGAGAAAGTAGTTGCGTTTATTGTTCATCCGAGTGGTAAACCACGTGCATTTAGTACCCACATAGGTTGGCAACTTCCAGTAGCAGCAACTGTGGCAACAGAATATCACAACACTGAGAAATGTTATTCACAATACAAGAAATGAATGATTAACAACATTAGCTAGTTATTTTAACTGTTTATTAAAAATCTGAACCACAGCACTAACATTAGCACACAATATAAAAGTGAAAAAGATCACCGCCAATCACTCTGTAGCCAATCTGTACTTTTGAAATCGAAAAAATAATGTACGTGTATGGCAATTCACGTTTCCAAACAGTAATAAGGATTTAAAGTTTTATTCCACAGGTTGTTCAAAAACAAAATGATGTGATCAGACAGCAGAGGCAAAGATGAAACAAATCGCTTCTCCATTATTTGTTGAGAAATAGCACCCTCCATCTGTGATGCTAAGGTGGTGCAGGCCTGTTTCTTCCTAAAAAAAGGCATTCACCTATAAATACCACCAGGAACAAAACCAAACAGAATCACTAGAGAGCACGGAAATAGACAAGCCGTGTGACAATATGGAAGGATGCACAGTCTGATGTCTGGAAGGGGCGTGCCTAACCACGGTGATGTGACTTCAAGCTCTCAGTCTGTAGTGGTGCGACGGTACCAAAAGCGGGCCCTGAAGTCGTCGCTGCAGGTCATGAAGCCGGGGTTGGTGGGAGAGTGAACAATGCAGCGCACAATGTTGTTGTGGCCCAGGGAAAGCAGATTCTTCCTCTCTGCTGAGCGCGAGTCCCAGCAGCACAGGCTAATGGTGCGTTCATCAGGCAGGAGCACATAGTCCTCCGTATGGTTGAACACCCCCTGGGTGCGATGCATCTGGCGCCCACTCAGGCCAGCCCCTACAAGAGCAGACGGGAAGAACATTTTCCTTGCAATACCTGTGTTGATCACTGTAGCTTTTATCCAAAGCGACTTACAATTACATGGAGCAGATAGGGGTTGGGCATCATGCTCAAGGATGCTTACAGGTGGGCTTGAACCCACGACCTTCCGGCTGGGAGTCCAACACCTAGACCACTTTGACTATCCTGCCCCACTGTAGCATTAGATATGGCCTTTCAAATTTTAGGCCAAAACTCAAAAGTGAGTGCCACTAATACCCAATAAGCACCATGGCCATCCTTACCTGTGTACTTAACCAGCGTCCGTCCAGTCGAGATCTCCCACAGTTTGACAACAGAGTCTTTGCCGCTGGACAGGATGTACTTGGAATTCTTTGAGAAGATGGCAGAGCACACCTCTGCGCCATCGTGCGCCTTGTCGAATGTGGTCACACAGCGGTTGGAGACGCCGTCCCATAGCTTGATGCTGCCGTCCTTGCTGCAGGAGACGTAGCTGTTGGCAGTTGGGTTGTAGCTGACGCCGCTGATGGTGTCTGTGTGCTGGTCCAGCGGGTTGCACGACACAAAGCACTGGAAGGTGTTGACGTCGTAGAGGCGCAGCGTGGGGTGCTGTGTTCCCACCAGGATGAAGTCCCCTGACGGGTGGAAAGAGATGGAGCGCAGCATTTCAGCCTCCTGCGGGGATGGATGGGGCCTCATTAGAATAGCAGTGTGAATCAAATGAATGACGGTCCCCTTCATTCAAGCGACTGTCCCATTTCCGTCTACTTGCTATGGATTCATACTGACCTGTATATATTTGAAGGCTCTTTTTGCAGAGGGCTTAGAGTAGTCAAAGAGTTTCAGTGTGTAGTCTCGTGAGCCTGAAGCAAGAATCTGTTCTGTGGGATGGAAGGACAGGCAAGTAACTTCGTCAACGTGGTCGTATAGTGTCCGAATCACAGGGTGGTTTTCCATGTTTTGCTGAGCCGTCTCGTTCATCATTACCTGAAACATAAGAAATATTTAGGACGTTATGGGAATTTGAAAAGCCCGTTATTATTTCAAATACTTTCCTTAAAAAAGTTCACATTTCACACAATGCATGACACAGACAACAAAACGTATACCTGCTCACCTCGAACAAGGAAAAAAACAATTTAGGATCAATGGAAAGGGTCTTTCCAGCATGGTCTGTTGTAACTTAAGTGCAGACTGGGATAATCGTTCATGAAATTCACAATAAATGAAACAATGAAAATTAGATAACAGAGCAGTAGAAGTAGTCTCTGGTAAGAGTGCAAAATCTTCAATGAAAATAAACAACATGGATCTGCCAATTTATAATTTCTTCCGAGGGGCAGGATAGTCTAGTGGTTAGGGTGGTTTGCTCCCACACTAAAGGTTGTGGGTTCCATCCCCAACAAGCCTGGCCTAACTGTAAGTATCCTTGAGCAAGATGCTTAACCCCTACCTGCTCCTTAATACTATATAATACTGTATTATTATCTTACAATGATACTTTCTTAGACACAGTTAGCGTAGTTTGAAGAATTACCCCTGGAGCAGTTAAATAAATCTTACCTCAATGGGCATGGCACTCTTGGCTAGCATACGCTCTGTGTCCAGGATCTTGATGGACGCATCAGCAGAGCCTGTGGCAATCAACTGGCCATCCCGACTGTAGGTGGCAACACGACATGGACCCTTATGGGATGTAACGTAGCAGGTCTCATACTCTGACGCCTCCGGAGACATGGTCTGAACATCTGCATCAAACTCCAAATCTATACCCACTCCAGGTGCCACTGTATCTGACCGGCCAATGGCATACTGAACAGCGCTGTCATCATTCTCCATTCCTGTATAGAGTATAAAGGACAAACATAAATATCTAAGCAAGTATGCCGGCATGAAACAAGCAGCCTTATAAATCCCTTACCAACTTTAGCGAGCTGCATCAGCTGTTCAGAAGGCGACACAACTGTTTGTGGCTTGACCTCGTTGATAAGACTGTTGGCAATGTTCGTATACCCATCATAGAGCAATTGACTAATTATTAGTTTGTACAGATGCTGTCGGTCCTTCAAAGTTGGCTTGGGCCGAAACATGATGGAGATGTAGTCAGTGTTGCCAGTACACTTGACTGAAAGAAAAGACATACGATTTGATAGAAAGAGAAATTATCAATTTCAGAGACTTGGATTAAATAACGCACATATTTTGATTTAGCAATACATAACTAACGTCTGCTGTGCAAAAATCAGAAAACTACGAATGAGTGTAAACTCTTCAGCTAATGCTAGAAATTAGCAACTCTGCTAATGTTAGCTTTCTGGCTCCACCAAGATAATCCGTAGCAGAGGCAAGCATGTCTATATTTAGTGTTTTTTTCGTATATTCATGTGTACGATAAAACGTGATGCTTATATAAAGATTTACAAACAAAACTACTTTCTATTAAAAAGCAAAAATTGCAAACCCTTTGCAAGCTTCCAGTGGCGCTTGTTTCCTAACGTGCCTTACGTATCTTACGTTTTTTACGTCACACGGCCATAGCATACGGCACACATTCATTTTTTTTAGTTGTTTTGTATAGATTGCGTTGAGTAGCCTACATCGGTGTTTACATAATCTATCGATTAAAACGTCATTCAATAAAATATATAGGGCATCTGGGTAACTTTACTGAGGATAATGCAGGGCAATACCAAGGATGGGACCCGGAGAGAATGCCTAAAATATATATATATCCCTAACGGAATAAAAATGCAGTCAAAATTCATAATCGAGTAAAAGATTTGTTGTTGTTATTGTTGTTGATGGGTGTGAGTACTAACCGTCAGGGGCAATATTTACTATGAGTAAAAAATAACATTTGTAATTCTTTAAAAAAAAAAAAAAATCAAATATGACGCGTCCTGTAAACGGCGGTAAGTATCAAAAAATCGCGAACAAGCGAAGAAGAATAGCACATTTATTTAAATGCAAACTTACAATATTTGTATTTGCATTTACAGTTCATTTGAGACATTTTTCTTTCTATATCCCAGTGACCTGCCCAAAACACAAAGAACCAAAGAACAAAGATCAACTCTTTGGAGTGAAATCCTAGATTCAAAAGAGAGAGTAATCAGCATGAAGAATTGGTTCTGACCTAGGGAACAAAAATTTTTATATGCAATTGTAAATTTGTATTCAAAAGCACTTGAATTTGAGAATATGAGACGTTGATAATACACCAAACTAACAGTGAGAGGCAGTAATACACCAATGGTGTCCAATCTGCCGGAAAATAACACGAAAAAGACGACGAAGAAGAAGAAGGTAGTTTGGGGTTGGCTGTCACTGGATGTTTATTGTTAAAGTCAGGCGCTGCACTCAACCTCAGGTAAAATATAATAGTAGTTCACGTTTACAATTAAGGGTTGTTTTTCATAGAGGTGGTTAATCAATATATATTTAACACAATTTACGGATTTTACAAATGTTTTCCTTTTGTTGGGCAGAAGCTTAGCTGCTAATGTTAGCGGACTAGCGAGCACGTTAGCCGGTGGTACGGGGCTAACGGTTGGTCACCATTATGACACATATGTGTCCATTATACACTTTTGGCTACATAGATGTGTTTACCCATTGTTGTTAACAAGTTTAACTAACCCACATAGCGTTTTTGAGTTTCACGTTGGTTAGCCTAACTTATTAGTTGTCTGTCTGGCTAACTGCTGAATGGTTGCTGATAAGACAAAGAAATGGCACTGTCAGGTATTTTACTGTTATGAACTGGTCTTTATTTGTTCGCTGTCTCTTGTTTAGCTACGATAAATACCTATTCCGAGCTTTGTATTTTCTATCTTCTTCAATACATGGTACGTTAACATCTGCAATTAAATCAATAATAGTTAACGTTACAGTAATGTGAGTGATAAGGTTTAGCAAAAGCCCAGGTCATATTCATTTGATTACTACAGTAGCAGTATCTTAATTGAGACAGGTAAATTATATACATAACGTATACATACATGTATAATGACTATATCATTCTATTCAATCTGACAATTTAATAAATTTAAACAAAGTTTGGTACATAAAACTGAATATATGGTCTCCATAAAGGTAATTAATTACTGAGAGGTCACTTTATGTAATTTAAAAATAAATTTTAATTGGTGGATAAAGTCAAGATGAATTGCATATCCTTGTAAAGTTTGTGGTTTGTAAAAAATATTTCTCAGTTGTTCTCATGTCTGTTGGCAGACAGAATGTTACGGCTTCGCTGTAAAACCAAAAATGGGAGCCACATAATGCAAGGCTTGACTCACCAGTCCTGTGTGAAAGAGCTGAAGAACAAAGTGAAGGAGCTGACTGGTATCCCTTGTGACGTGCAGAAAATTATGGTTGGTTACCCCCCCTCCAGCCTCGACCTTCGAAATGGAGATGCTCACCTCAAGGACTACCCAATCAAAACAGGTAAACAACTGTTGTCTTACTCGACTCTGTACACAACACTGATATGTAAGTTTCTCTATGTTCATACATTATATTTCGACATGATACCTTTACCTCACTTGAAACAAAATAAACGCTCAAGTGACCCAAAACATACTGAGCAGTATCTCCAACAGTAAGGCATGCAAGGTTGGATGCCTTTTCTTTTTGTTCTTTTACTGAATACGTTTACGCATGAAATGTGAGCACTGTACCGTCGATGTCATGCAAGCCGTGGTCTACCTTTTACAGGTGATACACTCATTGTAGAGGAAGAAAATGACAAACCAAAGCCTCAGGATAATTCAGCTGTGACCAAAATACCACGCCTGGAGTCCCAACCCATACTGAGTCGTCGTGTGGTTCCAGCCGACAACTCCTGCCTATTCACCAGTGTGTCCTATGTGGTGGAGGGTGGAGTGTATGACCCTGCTTGTGCCCCTGAGATGCGAGGCCTCATTGCCCAGATCGTGTCGAGCGACACCATGGCCTATTCGGAAGCCGTGCTGGGAAAGACCAACGAGGAGTACTGTTCTTGGATAAGACGAGACGACACCTGGGGCGGAGCCATCGAGGTTTCCATCCTTTCCAAGTTCTACCAATGTGAGATCTGTGTGGTGGACACGCAGACTGTGCGAGTGGACCGCTTTGGCGAGGACGCTGGGTACCGCAAACGTGTGCTGCTCATCTATGACGGCATCCACTACGATCCACTGCAGAAAGAGACACCCGGCTCTGACGCCCCGCCGCAGACTATCTTCTCCACGACAGACGACGTGATCCTGGCCCAGGCCCTCGAGCTGGCAGATGAGGCACGGCGCAAACGTCAGTTTACGGACGTTAACCGCTTTGCACTGCGCTGCATGGTGTGCCAAACGGGCCTGGTGGGACAAAAGGAAGCACGCGAGCATGCCAAGGAGACAGGCCACACCAATTTTGGAGAGGTGTGAAAGCACCCTGTGTCTTCCTTTTTCCCCACCACTACAACTGTACCACCATAAATATCATGCCCTCATGTCTGCCAATTTGTTTGTCTGTCTGCTTGTGTGATTCTCTACCTCACATTGTGCAGTAATATTTAAGGGGAATCTGTAGACACTGTTCAGTATTACATTTTACTTAACTGGTATCAGTTCTCAGTTTAACACAAGCTACTGTAATGCCCCACCTTTATTACAACCATCAGTTTGGACTGTTGGGACGTGTTTCTTTTTCTTCCTTTCTCTGTTACCCAGACCTGGTTCACACAGTATTTGCAAATAATTTAGCATCTGTTTTTATCTGCTGCGAGTACCAGATATCCAAATAGTATTTGGTAATTTGGAATTCATTCAAAGTGTGCTAACCAGATATTCATGATTGCTAATACTCTTTGTATTCTCTTATAGATAAATGGCTGCCTGGTACTCCTGATGAGGTTACATCAACAGTTTTTCTCTCAGAATCATTTGTACTGTTTGTACTCTTTGACCCAGGTCTACTGTCGTGTTATGCTACACTTACACCAGGCACATTTTGAAGCGATTTCACTTTGGTAAACAAATATCCCCTGCACTCACACACTCAAGGTGAACACTTTCAGTCAGTGTGTGAGGGTTCAGTTAATGCACTAGACACCTCCCTATTGAGACTAAACAGGACCATTACAGCTTCTAGTAAACAACTAGTGATGGTGCTATGGTTGCATTGCAAGTGCGTATTGCCGAACTATTCCAAGAATAGAAAAGTTAAGGAGGCTATTCACCACCACTCTTCATTACTCGTGTATCACAATTCAATTTGGTCATTTAGCTTTTATCCCAAGAGACTTGAAGTTAGTATGATTATAGGTATTAGTGAGCAGGTGAGCATCTTGCTCAAGGATGCTTACGGGTAGTCTGGGCATGTCAAGGACTAATGAGTCGTCACCCTAACACAACCTGTCCTGTCCAAAAATCCTGCGCCGACAAATGATCCTTGGGGAGTGGGGGTGGAAATCCTACTTGAGTCGTTTAATGTGGAGTGCAGCATACTTCCTTTGCTCAGTCATATGAAGTGCATCTTTACAATTAATATCCTAGTGATATTATGACAAATACTTAAGTGTGAGATGGTGTGGTGTAAGCCCACCGTTAAGCCCACACCAAGTGTAGCTGGTATTCATCCCATTGCTTATATACAGTAGCTGGTTTTATTCCACTCATTCATTGATTGATGTCACAACCTCTTCAGCCATTCTACCTTATCACAAGGGCTTTGTTTTTTTTCTGCTTAACATAACAGACAAGTCACTAACCAGACTAGTTCATGATGTTACACAGCAATGAGACCATTTAGATTGAGTTTTCTAAGCCAATTATTACATATTTGTACATTTGCAAATGATCCATGACAAACGTTGTCAGGCCTTTTTTCTTTTTGTTGTGGAAACATTGTCTTTGTTTATTTTAAAAGGTCAACGGAAATGTAATGGTGCTGTAAACAAATCACTTTTTTTGTGCGAGTGATTTTTAATTTGTAGTTAGATTATTTAGCAGATGTGTTTATCCAAAGCAACTTAATGTGAGCACAAGGAGTATTGAGGAGTAGGTAGGGGTTAGGCATTTGCGTAAGGATGCATAAATATAAGCTGGGTATGTTTGAGATCGAACCCACAGCCTTTCACGTGGGAGACAACTACCTTCACCACTAGCCTGTCCTGCCTGGAGTGTCATTTATTTGTTTCTATGCCGTGAATAATGCTATTGATATTCTTATGGGGTTTTCTATGGTGCCATACACTTATTTTTTTGCAAACTTGTTTAGTGGTATTAGTGTTTGATCACTAGGACTGTCTTTTCAAACACATTTTGATAAGGAGAAGGAGAGATGGATATCTCCATCTGCCCCTCATCAAAATTCTATTAATACGCAAGTCTGTGAATCAAAAGGAAGACTACATAGCCACAGTGTAAGAATGTAAATTATACTGGGAGAGAAATCCTGTTCACCAACATTCACAAATCAGGTACGGTCATCACACTATGTGCATTTTTTTAAGCAACATTCGCTTTACTGTTCATAAGTGATTTTGAATTGCCAGAAAACGAATACACGATACCCAGAGTTATAATTAACCCGCAATGTAGCCTACTCCTGTCCAGTGCTTAATGTGTAAAATGGGTATCATCTCAATACAATGTATATTGGATACACGTATGGTTATGGTCCATTCTCTAAAGAATTCACATTGGAGGAAAACTGGATGATATTCAGTTTATTGTAATTTTCTACTCTAGCTATTCAGCCCAAATGTATCTATTCTTCATAAATTTAGAAAGGTGGATAGCTGTGTTTTTTTCTCACAAATCTATAAAAAAACTGGAAATGTGTTACTTAATGTCATCTTTAGTTTGACTATTGAGGAGGTGATGTTAATTATTTTTTTTGCAGTGTTAGGTCATTTAAACAGTAAGGCATTAATTCGTATTCATATTGCTGTGCTCTCTTTTTGCTGGGACAGTGGCTTTTAAGGCCCATGGTATACAATAAATGAAAAAGCAAGGTGCCTACGCCCTACGTTCTCATGAATTTTCCTATAGGACACTCAGTGAATGTTGCACTGAAAGCACTACATATAACTGGATTTACTTGATTTATCTCTCCCAGTGTTGCATCACAATAAAAACTGCTGGTGTTATGTGCACTTCTGTCTCAGGGTCTTGCGTTTAATTCCCCACTGTTCTATTATGTTACTGTGGTTATGTTATATTGGATTTGCCCATAGATTGTGTTATTCTGGTTTGCTATTGACAGAAAAAAAGACTGAAAATGATCTGTGATCTTGGTCTCAAACACCTAAACAAGAGTAATCAAATGCAAATGCAATGGGATTAGTAATGTTATTTTAAGGAAAACTACTCTGCCATAATAGGATTGAAGACTTTTCAACTTCCATGCCAAAGCCATAACGTGGGCATTTACAAATAAAAGAATATTTTGTAGAATGTAGTTAAAATGTAAATTGTTAAGATATTGGCGTTATAATATAGAACAAAATATTGGATTTGATCCTGCTCCACGGATGCTACAATTGACATTTGTTATCTTATTTTGACCACAATATCTTGCCCACGTTGAGCACAACGAATATATTCAATGGCTCGCAGGGCGAGGCCTCCACGAGAATGCTCTTTACTGATTGGCTAACAGCTTAACGCACTAAATCCCGTTATGCAGGTGTCAACAGGGCTGTTGTCAGTGCCGCAGACAGCACAATATAGGCTACTGTTCGTCGTGCGTTTTCTCTACGGTCGCTATTTATGGATTAGATTAGGCTGGATGTGGCCAAGATTTCACAGGTACGTGGTCTACCAATGCGGTTGTCACTTTACCCTTTTAAAGTGACAACTAAAAGAGTTTTAGACCTTAGCAAACAAAATAGAACTTTTTAGTATATCTTCTATCTGAAATGACCGGTTGCATAGGCTAGGCCTACATTTAGTTTATGTATTAACATGGGTTGCTAAATATGTCTATTTTGACCAGTGATCACATTGTTGTGTTGTAGGCCTAACGTTACGCATAACGCTTTAATTCACGCAAAATTAGAAAACAGACGATGGAGAAAATGATTCCCAATTTATGCTCTTTTAGTTTTGGTAGAATCTAAATTCACCGGGATGTTATGTCTGTCTGTGTGACAGTTGTTTGCCACATTCTTTATGTTACAAGCTTTTTATTTATGAGATCTGAAGTTAATTTTTTAGATGTATGTTTTTATAATTTCAAGTAGGCTAATGTTTCAGATATGTTCCTACATGGGCTGTTAATGACTAGGGCCTACTAATTAATCCAGTCTTAATCGACCTATACCAAGTCAAGACACTGCCTAGTAGAGTACAACACGTGATACTAAAGTGATAATACATGTGAATAAGGTCTAACCAATTGCGGATAGAATCCTGAGGATTCTGATAAACAGCTTCAGACATGCAAAAGTTTCATCATGTTTTGTGTGGTTCCTAGGCTACAAGAGATCGGAACAGATTAGGTTCAAAACTAGACAACAACAATGACAAAGGTTATCGTTTGTCATTCAAATTTACACGTGAACTTGTGCCTGGGGGTGAATTTTTGTACACAAATGACAAAGCATGCACAGGGAGGCTATTGTTTCCTGACCTACCAAACAATCTCTGGTTCTCAAGTGCTGGAACTATTCCAAATGTGCAGTTCTTTTCACAGTTGTTCACAGGTAGTCATAGACGTTACTACAATACACAAGAGTAGAGTCTAGCCTTCTAAATCTCAGACTTGAGTAACAGACTGTTAAAACAACTGCCTCCAATCTGAAGTTGGCATTATATCACCATTTGTGATCTTATGCTGAAATTTCAACATTGGTAAAATAAGAAGGGAATAACAGCTATTTAATGCTCTCCACCGTTACATGTCCACACATTCAGACTTTCCTTTCCTACTAATGTAGTATTATTCAGTGGGTCTCAAACCGTGGGTTGGGACACCCCAATGAGTTGCAATATGCTTTTAGGGTGGTCCATTATTTTAACTTGTTATACTTTCTAATTGTGTTTTTCGTTTTTCAAAATAGAATTCATACAAAAATAAGATTCCTACTCCTTTAGAATTGTTTATTGTTGTGGGTGTGGTCATTGTCCCACTTCACTTTGGGCATCACAGGTCAGAAGATTTGAGAACCACTGCCATATTTGATGCCCATGTTTGTCGTAAAGACTTTCACAGTAAGGCAGCGCAGATAAACTGGATATCCTATATCTTTGGGGAGATCATTTGTGCTTGTCCTCTTGTGCTGAAATTGATCCAGCAGGGGGTTAGGAGTGGTATGTGTTGTAATCTGAGTCACTGCAGATGCATGGTTCTATACAACTCTTGGAAATAAACAATTGTAGTCAGGCATTTAATGAACACCCATTAGAAGTCTTTGTGCATTACCTGTGACAAAGTTGAAACATAGAAAATAGCATACTCATTCAGAATTGTCCAAAGAAATGACATTTTGTATGTTTTATTCTGAGCATTTTAACTGCTGCATGAGACTTCAAAATAGACATTTTGTTTCACAAATAATTTATGATTAGCATTAGGAGTGAGAGAGGATCTGTCCCACTAACCTTGGATTACCCGGGCACTAAAATGCCCAAAAGTGACACATTGCCTGGCGGCATTGAAGTGGAGGCGATGACTGGCAGCTGTGACAGCTTTTTCAGTGTTAATTCTGGATTTGTAAGTAAAAGTGCTACTATAGACATTCTAGAACAACATGAGATAAGACACACCATGGACATACATCATATCCATCTAAAAATGTATCCAAAATACAGAAGGTCACTGATCTATGTCTTATATACAGAATGCTTATATATTTCTTGTATTTTTCATGCATGGAAAATCATTAGATTGTATTAGGAAACATTTCAGGTTTGTGTTTTCCAGATTGATGATAGCATGGAACACTTGTCTCCTGAAGAAAAGGCATGTCTTATGTTTTTGGAGGAGACTATTGAATCTTTGGACACTGAGGATGATAGTGGGCTGTCCAATGATGAGTCGGACCAACTGCCTGTCCCAGGCAGCCTCGCAACCAAAATGGCCACCCTTACTGCCTCCATAAGCAAGCTCAACAGTGAGTTAAATCGTGATGATACCAATAAAATAATGGAAATCTGCACAATGCCATAAAAAGGACTATCCAGGCAGTGTTAAATGAATAGAGTTATTTCAAATGTATTCATTTATACCTTATCCTCTAGTTGGGAAGTACTTCATATTAGTACATTAAGTTCAGACAGCCCAAAAATAATACACACATTTTCAGAATTTTAAAGGGGCACTTACAGGTAGGCCAACTCTGGGGCTCGAACCCTAGACCTTCCGGCTGGGAGTCCAACACCTAGATCACTAGACTATCCTGCCCCCCTAAGAACTATACATATAAGAAAAATATATGGTGTAAATACTGATGAATATAAATGGTTATTCAACATTAGAGATTCATTTCTTTCATATGTGTGTGTTTCAGGTTCACCAACACATGCTTCAAAGGAAATTATAAAGGCCACGTCTAAAGACCCCAGATCCATCCATAGTTATTTGGTTCCAACACCCCTTGTAGTGGCCAACAGCTCTACCCCAGACAAGAATCACATCCATCTCAACCCTCAATTCTCCGCTTCACACATCAAACCTGTCTCCCACCACAAGCAACAACTCAGTGCTCCCCCCGTACCAGCGGAGGCCAAAGTTGTGACACAAGCTCCTCCTTCAAACAACAAGGACCACTGGGGTCAGACCGCTGAAGGTCCCTCGCCTAGAGGGCCTCTGTCCTATGAGGCACTTGTCCATCTGCGGAAGAGTGCCTCTACCAAGAAGACTCCTTTATGTCCCACACTTGACCACACTATAGACTTAACAACGCACCCTCCTGCAGCAGCAGCAAGCAATTACTCAAACCATGGGAAACTCCAAAGATCCGCTTCAGAGAATCCCACACAGGTGACTCATAGACCTAAGACCAGTCCTCCACTTGTGGCCCCAAAGCCTGCTAATATCTCCATGAACCCCCAAAACGGAACAGCATCCCAAACTCCAGACTCCAGTGGCAAACGGCTACAGGATCCACAGGAGGTGAGAATGGAAGCCTTAAAAAAGCTGGGCCTCCTGAAATACGAGGAGCCAGAAAACGGAGCCAACATCTTACTGCCAACATCCAATTGTGAATCATCTAGTGACCTAAGCTCTAAAAGATTTGTAAGAGATCCATATTATGCCAACCCATCAAGAAGCCCATCTTTTTGTTATTCCCAAGTGTCCACAGAACCCAAGGGCAGGGCTCTGCAGAGTAGCGCCAGTTTCCACTGCTATTCCCGAAGTGAGCAACCTTCTGCATTCCCTTCACAGCCCCATCCAACTAATGGCGTCAAGGTGACCCCTGTTAAACACTCAAATGCCCGCGCATACAGTGTCAAGGTGGTGCCTGGAATGGGAGAAGACCGTAAAGAAGCACTTCGAAAACTGGGTTTACTGAAAGACTGGTGAGAGAGCAGAAATCGGTGGCTTGCTGCTTAGGGTGTGTGGAGGGAATTAAGGTTAAGGGGATAAAATGAAACACATTTAGAGCACCAAGTGTCCCAGGTCTCCTCCTCTCGTCTCATGTCATCCCCTCTCTCTCCTCCCCTACACCCCCCCCCCATCCCCCACACACACATACACACCCCCTAACTAACCCTAACCCTATTTTAACTTGCTGATTGCCTCATTGCAGACTCTGCATGTCTAACACTTACTGGCATTAACCTAAAAACGATTTAAAAAGGCAATATGACTTTTAACCAACTATGATCAAAGAAGCAAAAGAACAAACAGTCAGAATTAACAAAACCATTGAAGGTACACTTCTTGTGGTAGACAGTGGTAGAAATCAGTGAAAAGTATGAAATTCAGAGTGTTCTGAGTGGCTCGCATTCTACTCGAGTACTAAAATAAATAAATATGTTTAATAAACTGTACAGCTTATGAAATTGACACATAATTATGTCTGGTCTCTTTACAATTCACAGATGTGCCTGCAATGTAGTATTGGTATATATATATATATATATATTTATATATATATAGATCTGTTTTACAGGGGCTATAGGGTGCATGTAAATAAAATTGAATATACTGTATTTTATATAAAATTATTTCCTTTATATATTGTGTGTGTACATAATGCTTTCTTGTATCTGCCTTCATTGTTCGGAAATTGTTGAAAACAGTTCTATTAGGAATAAACTTCCTGTAATTATGACTGAAAAGCAGTAACCTATGATTCTTCAATGGTCAGCTTTAATAACATCAGAGAATTAGTCCAGAACAAAAGATGCCCTAAACTGGTTTGCAGACCTAATCCTTCCCCTTCATCCAGCAGTTCACCAACTGAATAGTGATAACAAGCAATACTGCTCATCTTACACGCCGACAACGAGAAAGCTGACTCAGCTATCCTTACATTTATCCGATTATCTTAAGCCCCGCCTACGCGTGGCCCAGTCTTGCTTAACAGAGTGCTGCTTTCTTATCTCCTATCCTTTTTCCATGCTCTACTCTTATTATTGAATAACTTGAATGAATAGGAACCAGCCATTGTAATAGCCCTAAAGTCCTTTGAAGTGTGTGGCTGACTTCTGCATAAGAGTATTAACGACGCTGTGAAGTGTTATCTCACTGAGATAAGAGGATTGTATAATGAGCTGGTGTCTATGTCTGAATAGAGAGCTGTGCAATGAAATGGTGTCAGATTTTGAAACTGACACCGCTCTCTGGTCAGGTAATGTTGGACAATGGATGCAGAAATCAGGCCATAGCCCAATTTAGAAATTCGATAGCCACAAAGAATAGTTGGCTGAAGGAATGACATGATTTGATCTGTTAATCAGTAAATTAAAGAAAACAATTAATTTTGCTGCTCTAGAAGGAACATCTTAATGATTGTATTTAGAATAGAAAGCCTTTTTGTATAGCTCTGCATACAATGTAATTAGGAGCGCTGCTCCCGTTTGAAAATAAAGAAAAATAAAGAGAAACAACCAGCATCAAAAACAAAAACACAGGTCCCACCTAATTATAAAAATAAATATTATAAAAATCAACACACTAAGATAATACACTAGAGCGCAATGGTATGAATGTAACTCCACCGGGATGAATTTAGTTATTGAACTAACATAGCTGCAAATATTACACATTCAGTAAATAGTAGCACAAATAATGTAGTTTCCAGTGTAAATATTGTACAAGAACAATAAGTAGCATAATTAATGTATGTAAAGTTCAGTGTGAATGTAAATACAAGAATAATGTGAGTATTGCACAAGAATAATAAATAGCAGTATGAATGAATGCAAATTCCACTATGAATGTAATATTGCATAAGAATAAATAGCAATATGATTGAATGTGCTTCTACTGTGGACGTATTGCACAAGTAGCAATCTTACAGTGCTGGTTTGTGTTCAGTGT
This sequence comes from Percopsis omiscomaycus, assembly GCA_027575585.1. NCBI lineage: Eukaryota > Metazoa > Chordata > Actinopteri > Percopsiformes > Percopsidae > Percopsis > Percopsis omiscomaycus. Next base: position 4,149,794 of record JAODLI010000020.1, read on the forward strand.
TCTAATGGTCGTAGGAAAACAACTGTCCGGTGGTTCGTGCTGTGAAGGACCTTTAGCGCCTACCAGAGGGCAACAGCTCACTGAAATGCAGTTTGCCAGAAAGCTCTCGATGGTGGAGCCTGATATAGTTCTCCATTGGCATCAAAGAATAACTGTTTTGAGTCTAGTTAAGAGATCTAAACTCCCTCGTCAGCAAATCCATCTATGCAAACACATGGTTTGGGCGTTTCATTCATCAATTCAGCATTTTTGTACAGTAAATTCAGCTGCGTTTCTGTCGACAAGAGAGTCGCTCCCTATTTGTCTTCTGTCCAGATGACATGAACGCTCTCAGTCACAACAAACAAGAAATAAGATACCGCTGTTAGGGCCACACAGGGGTTGCCATAACTACCCGTTTACATTACGCTGTCATGACAACAGTCCCCCTGTCCTGGCAGGAGTTCTGCAGGTGCTACCCAAAACCCACGACAGACTATTTTTGGAAGAAAAAAGGATCAATTTGATAAATCTTTTTTACAAGACTTATTTATAATTAGAAGAAAAAGTACAATATTTAGACTTAATTATACCTTCACAATACCATCAACTTTTCAAGTACTGCAGGGTGACAATAGGTAGTACTAGGTTGCATCATGCTCAAAAACAGCATTCATAATGTTATAAAACAAACCGTTAAAACACGTAATTATATAATTTTTTCTGTTGAATGGATATTACTCTCACATAAAGTTATGCTCATGTTCAATGTGTAAATACAGGCCTTACACCCCCCCCACACACACACTTACTTTAGGTTCCCACTCCCACAAGTCCAATGTAACATTCCATCATATTTCCATGACTTATAATGGAACAAAGAAAATAACTTCCAATCTTCCAAATGGAGATTTAGTGAATCTAAAACTGTGCCTTGAGAACTATAAGAATCTGTTCGGTCAAAAGAGACCACGGCATGTCAAGTCACTGTGCCTTCAGTTCCTTTCATTAAGAGAGGTTTGTTCTGCTTTTTTTTCGCTTCACCTTGCCATTGGACACCGGGATGCCCAGGGATTCTAGTCGGAAAGGGCGCGGCAGGACGTACTCTGAGCTGACAGAGGGGCTGACGCTGGATCCGCTGGTGGTCAGGTGGGCCGTCCCGCTGACCAGAGGAGGAGAGTGTCTGGCTGAAGGAGAAAAGATGCACCCGCTATAGTACAATAACACAGTAGCGTGACGGTGCTGTGACATGTGACTCTTGCAATGGGTTTTCATGACATGCTTCATTTGATTTTGTTATTATTTTGAATCTGTGGGAAATGTCTTTATTTTTATGTTATTTTTTAAATACTTTTGCTAAGGTTTCATAGAGAACCAGTACACACATACAATGCCAATAACCTATTTTTCCTGTCTACATCTTGGCCTTGTCAGTAAAGTCAACAGTGGGACAGGGAGATGCTTTTTGCTGGGGCCTTACCGATTCCCTTGGTGATCTCACCACCTAGGAGTTGGGTAGCTCTGTTCGACTTAAAGTAGTTACTGGCGATATTCTCACTTTCACTACGCTCCAACATTTCCTTGTACTTGTCCTCTTCTACCTGAGACAAACAGACAGGAGCAAAGATGTGTGCTTGTGCTGGTATGAATACATTATTATTTAATAAAAAGGGTACATAGACACCATAAATACCTCTGCACTATCAGCAGCTGAGCCTCTTTGTGTTGGATTTTTGGGAGCAAGTGACCCCACAGCTAAAACATGAAAATAGAGAGAAAAGGTTAAGGAGAAGAAGTTGAACTACAACACACATGCAATACAGTAAAGTCTCCTTTAAGCTGCTGCATGTCCATTGGCATGCCTCACCTGAGGGGAGCGACGTCTTCTGTACCACTACTTCAGGCAGCCTCCAGGTGGCACTGTCCTCATCCCAGGTGGCTTCTTTTTTCAGACGGTCCAGGCTGCTGTAGTTGCAGTCGCGGCGCACTAGGGGTGCCATGCGTTCGAGAAGGCTTTGCATAAGCTGGCCCTCCCTCTCCAGCCGTCGGATGGTGGCCAGGTAGTCGTTCCTCTCTACCTCAAACTCTGCTTGCAGATCACGGATTTCCAACTTGGCTGCTTTCAGCTGATACATACATTGTTTTAATAGTTTTAGTGCACAGGACAAAATACTATTTAGAAGCTCTACAATCTCAGACTACTTAAAGGTACACTCCTTAATTGCGTTATTGCGCCCCATGAACCAGAAATTTGAGCCCCAGTTGGCCATTTTTGTTTGAAACACCATTGTGTACAAAAGTGCATGAAGTTATAGGGTGAGGGGTAGAGAATGGTGTGAGCCTATAGGCACTTTGGGGGGGGAGTAGAGAGCACTGAGGTGTATTTGTGATGCTGAAGGGTAATTCTGGATGTAAATTGGGGCATCTAATTTTAAAACGTGCAAACTGCAAAACATTCTATAATCGCTTTACAGATTATTCCTCACTTATCACATCCTTGGTTATTTTCAAAGTAAGCTATACGATAGTTCAGTCATATCAAACCACAATGGAAAAAACATATGGAATATCTGGTTCCAGAAAGGTCAACTTATTATTATAAGTATTATAGAATGCCCAAAATCTGCACTTTGACTGAATATATAGTATTTTATTTAAAATGTTATATTATCAAATTTAATTTCTTAATACATTGTTATTAAAGAAAATGGTAATCATTTGAAATATTCCACTGAATACATTACATTTTGTCTTAAAAATAAAAATGTTTCTGACCTTTTCTTGACTCTTGGCCAGCTTTTGGTTTTTATCGTGAACCTCTTCCTGAATGGAGTCATAGACATTCAGGAGAACGTTCTCACTCTCCTCGCTGTTCTCCGTCAGGGCCTGAACCAATTGCATCTTTCTCTGGTCAGCCAGAGTCTTTCTCTGCTGCTGTCTCTGTAGCAGCTCCTTGTTCCAGGCCTGCTCCCCTCCTACCACTTCCTGTTCCAGCTGCTGCAGCCTGCAGATAACATGTAGGGTAATTGATTCAAGTCAAAGTTAATTTATGATATTAGCTAGCATTTGTTAGCTAACAATAAAAAAAATACTTTGTAACAATGGGGGACACGTTTTTTTCCCCCAAACAAAACCAGTACATTTCAATATTGTGATCTCCATACCTCTTCAGGACATGTTTAGAGTCCAGAGGCTCTGGTGTGGAGGGGGTAGTTGAGTCTCCATGTCTCTCCTGGGGCTGACTCGCCTATATGACAAATAAATGCCCTTTTGAATGTAAATTTAGTAGGCTAAGGATTCACATATTTTCACTTCAGTCATTTTTTAACAAGTAGGTGAAAAATGACATCTTACATGAAAATAGTCATGGCTGCTCTGTGTTATTGGTGTGTGCTACAGCAGTAATATTACCTCTGTTGAAGATGATTTTTCAGCAGGACTATGACTCAAAGCATTAGGGCTAAGGCAGAACTCTTCTTCGTGGACCTCGGTCACGCAACTAGAACTTTCTGACATTTAAATAAGAGAATAAGCACAATAACTATCTGCAAGTACATTTCAAAGTCTACAAACATTTCTTTGTCAGAAGGCTAAAACAGACAGCTTTCAGGCCACGTTTCATTTTAAATGATCACCGTTTCTCGGAACAGATCTCTTGCTGGCTCTGGCCTCCAGATTAGACAGCTTGGTTTCATAGGTGCAACGCAGGGCTGCGATGTCCTCCTGGAGTTTAGCATTGGATTCCTGCTCCGCGCTGTATTCAGCCTGCAACCTGGCCAGCTTCACCTCATACTCCTGCACAGATGGCACAATGTTAGCTCTTTCAGGAAAACAATGCTTCTTAGCATGCGTGTTGGGATTTACTAGTCCAGGAATGGTTTGACGCTAATATACCTCCTTAATCATTTCCTTCTCTGCCTCTGTGGTGCTGGACTGTGGCCTTGACAGGACACCAGGGGAAGCTTCAGGCAACTGATTAGTCAGAAGAGCTGGAAATAATAAGAAAAATAAATAAAAGTGTCAGGCAAATGGGGAAATGCAAATTAATCAATACTGCTATGCAATCGGCACATTGAATGATACATAATGTATTTAATGAAGTCATACAAACAATACGCACAAGACAGGTTAGCAGATCCTAGCTGGCCACAGATGACGGCGCGTAATTTCTTGATCTCTTCCTTGTATTCTCGGAGCAAGGCATCTTTGGGGTCCTCGTTGATGCGAGGCCTGTTCTGGATGCTCTTGGCCCGGTTGGCGTAGCGCAGCGTGCTCAAGCTCTCCTCGTAGTTGTTGTCGGCGGGCGAGAGGCAGGCGACCATCAGGGTGCGCGTGTTGCCCCCCAGGGAGTCCTGCAGCAGCCGGGTCAGCTTGGAGTCGCGGTAAGGGATGTACTTGGAGCGGCCGTCCACCAGGGCCGAGATGACGTTGCCCAGAGCAGACAGTGACAGGTTGATCTTGGTGGCCTCGCGGAGACGCTCGCCCGTGGCACCGGTTTTGGACTGCCGCTCACTTCCCGCAAGATCCACGAGGTTGAGTTTACCTGCCCGCAAGTGGTCCTCGCCGGCCGCATCTGTCCCCCGTAAACCCACACAGGTGTTCTTATTCATTTGGCTGTGTGGGGCTTGGACACACCCCCTAGATTTGTGGGATGCCTGACCTCAGCAAATCTGAAGCATAGCTCAGCGGGGAAGTGATTTAATCATATTACTGTACATTTCTGGCCTTATGCCGCCATACATTTCTAAGCACCTGCGTGGGTTTTCAGCTGCATCAAAGCCTGTTGGTACTAACGCACGTATTAAAAATAACACCTGTGTGGAGTTCCAGGGGCGTTACTGTATATTATATAAATGCCATATTACTAGTTAGGATAGGCGGAATAACTTTACTTACTACTACTACTGCTACTAGAAACAGCCTTGCAGTCTGTGTGTGTGTGTGTGTTCACCAGTGCTGCAGATCTCCAGGTGGATGGTGAAGATGGAGTGCGAGCGTGAAGAGTCCTTGTTCATCAGCGTGTAGCCCACGGAGCGGTTCTTCCAGCCCTGCTCCATTATGAGCTCACACTCCACCACACTACTGACGGTGTGCATAGACAGCTCCCGCACATACACCCCATGCCCTGGATGTTCTTTCAGCTGCATTTACCAAAATACGTGCGCGCGCGCACGCACGCACGCACGCACACACACACACACAGCAATTTAGGCAGTGTTTGGAGATTTTAGCCCTCACAGTCTCATCTTCTCCTGAATCATCAAAGCAACACGTTTACATTTCATCTAGCAGACCATCCATTTACCAATAGCCAAGTAGGTCACACGAATGTCATCAGGGCTAACTTAAACATTTCACAACATACATGACCTATTAACATACCATTCAGTCCTCACAATAACTGCCTAAATACCAGCAAAGAGCTCAAACCTAAAAGAGTTGATCCTAACAGAGCAGGAATGAAACGATTTTTTTCTTCGTCTGCTATTTAATACAGTCACAATACAAAGTACAATCACCCGTCTTCTAATGCTAATCATTTATAATTGCTGCAATAGCGTCTTACCTCCATTTTCTGTTTGGTGTCACTCCCTAAAAGGTCTCTGATTTCTTCATTGTAAATCTCCAAATAGGAAGCCCTCACCAGGAATTTTGTATTCTCTGCACACTAGTTTATTCAAAGACAACACACAAACACATGCCACTGAATGCACAGACACGCATGGAGAGAACTACCAGACAGGTTCTGTGGAGTAGGCATGCCGTTTGAGTCTACTATTGGAGATGTTAGACTGCATGGTGGCTAGGGGTTCACAAATGTATTAAATTACAGGGTTCAATTGCTTCATACCTGAATGCTCTCAAAGATGTGCTCAAAGGCTCGTGGTATAACCCCTCTCTGGACCGCAGGTTCTGACACCCCCTGCATTGTAAAAGACTTGCCACTTCCAGTTTGCCCATAGGCAAAAATGGTGCCATTGTATCCTTCAGTCACACCCTATTAACATGGGGAAATAGGGCATCGCATCGGTGACCTTTTGACTTATTAGTCATTCAACTTTGACCTCGGTAACCTTTACAAATGGTTGACAGACCATATAATGAGGTCTGGACATTTGAAATGGGATATATAGGTTACTAAGCAAACTGAATTGCTCAGTATTGTGTTTCAAAGTCTGAGGGTGTCCAGTGACTAATAAATTAATAGGTATCTACCAAAGACATCACTGAATTCAGACTTAATGACTATTTCACTAACCTCAACTAAAGGATATGCAATCTCGTTGTATAGCTGATCGGTGTTCTGCTCTATGAAGTAGGTTCCATCAAAGGTGAACTGTTTTGGAGGCTCATCTGTGGCCCCAGGCTTTTGAATGAAGCACTGACAGTGGCAGAGGTCCATAGCCACCACCATCTTACAGTTAAGAGCGTTCTCCCGCTCATTCATTGGTCTGCACCTGACCACCACCTTTACCGACTCAGACCCCATCATGATGCAATCTACAACTATAGAAAAACAGAGCAAGGATGTAAGCTGCTCAATACTGCTCAGCAAGGCTACATATCAGGGTCCGAGGTTATAAAAGCAAACATGGCACAACACGATCGTTGCATCTGTAGTTAAATGCAAATATTTTAGAAAGCAGACGAGGTAAATGTCTACATTATCGTAAATTCAGCAACCACATGAGTCAATAATCGTTCTACCGATAACGTTCACTTGAGGCTCACTAACATGGTAGCTACCCACGGCGACAAATTGATGATCAGCGGATGACACGCATCGGTCTCTCAAAAAAAAACAAAAAAAAAACGCCAGTAAATCATTTTATCAAAAGAAGAAGCTCAAGGACGTTATCTAACTAATGATTCCCCGGGCTGTTTCTTTACTTCCTATATCTTTCAAGGTTGCTTGGTAACCATCAACAAGTAGCACACGTGTCAAAATAACTAGCCATTTTGGTAAGGACGAAGTGTCTAATACGCCAAATTACGTAAAACGTATTTGGATAATAGCCCTTTCCATGCATTATCGCGGCAAAGCATTAGGTGGTAGATAGAACACTAGACAGACCAATATCCAGTATAAAAAGACTATATTTAGACATGTTCACAAAGTCTGACAACAAGAGGGTCGTTGCCATATAGGACATTAGGACAACAATCAGGTCAGTAATCCTGGAGCCTAGCTCCAGTATTCCACCAAAAAGGTTCATTACACTGCTTAGTCTATAATAAGTCAATAATGTCAGGGCCCCTTGGAATACTTTGTAGTAGGCTTCTGACCGTTTTAAGTTAAATCATTTTGCGTATAAAACATGGTTAAAAAACATTTAAAAACACAAACACTGCAATTCTGAATAAAAGTGCCAACAATGATAACAAAAAGGTGCAATGTGTGTTTATAATCGCATGCAACACCAATAGCCTATCCAGTGTGATTTAAAAGTAAGTGAAGATACATTCATGCAAGTTAAAAAAAAGAAAGAAAAGTAGCATCACAGTTGTCACTTATATTGTGTCATATCATCTCAAAACACAGGTGTCTAGTCCAGTTTAAACCCATTTTTTCCTCTGGCCGGTTTGAGCAGCACTTCTTCTTGGGCTCTCGAGTAGACCAGTAGCCTTTAACGGCCATGCCTTCTCCTCCCACTCGTAGCAGTGATTCACACGTGAACAGCTCAGTGGACAGGCCAACCCATCCTGGTACTCTGTGTAATGTTCTATTAAAGCTGCCATTGATGTGAATTCTGTCTTGCATTTCTGAAGAAAGGAAAAAAACAAATATTTTAGCACAAGAATTGTACACACACGTTGTAAATTATAAATAGTTTCCCTCTTTGCTCAGCTGATTCTTCTGTGGTCTGAGAAACGGCCATCTTAGTTTGTATGTTTTATTCAATTTCTATGCTGTAGTTATGCCGTCTATACAGTAGTTATCATGGATAGTTACCTCCAGTGAGAATGTTCCCTTGTGGGGTTTTTTTATAAGGTAGGTGACCAATCCAGATGGGACGCGAATGATGACAGAGCCACAGTTGGGTTTCTTGGGATGTGGGCATAGCAGGAAAGATCCCAGAATGTCCTCTGCAAGCAGGGAAGAGCTACTATCACTGCAATACAGGATACAGGCCTTAGAAAACCACTAACACTATATTCAAGGTAATGCGCAGTCAATCAGTTTCTGGAAATATTAGGCTGTAACAAACGTTACATAAATACAAATTCAGGTAACCACTTAAGTCGTTTAACCTATAGAGCCTGTACAGTATATTAGAAGGTGGAGGGGCACTAACGTTGCGATTCCGGCCCAGCACCAGACTGCCTGTGCCATAGCGTCTTCCGTTTCTGCCAAACTTGGAGCTCGGGATCTCTTGGCTTGCAGGTTGTGTGCCTCCTTTCCTGTTTCACACAGGAGAAAATCTAAAATTATAATAAGTTCAAAAATCTCCAACGTGGAGATATTTTGACATATTTATGAAATTTTGTAAAATAGCCTTCCACCACAGTACATCGCCTCAAATGGCAGTACCAAATGTGGGGTTGACATGAATGAGACAGATTGGGTAAACCCATTGTTAAACACCAGCAAGTGATAAGAGTGAGTAGTAGTAGTATTTATGCCATGAGACAACACCCATTATCCTTTACCTAGTAACACAAACCATACCACAACAGAAAGTGTGCGTGAGCCCAGCACCTAGCACCAAGACTTTGAATTACCTAATCAGCTCTTTCACTCTTGAAAGCGCCCTTTGAACACTCTGCCCACCTTGCAGGGAATTCAGACGCTCCTGTACATTGTGCTGTTTGAGAGGGGTGAATGTGAAGGAGCGGTAAGCCCCGGACTGCAGCACTTTGGTTCGGATGGCTTTCTTGCGCATCAAGGAGGGAGAGGAGCTGAAGAGCTCATCCTGATTACTAAGCTGGTCTTCAGGGGATTTTGACTTTACCTGAGAAAAAAAAAAAAAAGCGTAAAGGTGTTCAACTGTATGTTGATGTGTGATTTACTCAGCGACAGCATGATGTTGCAACTTCATTAGAAATCAGGCAGTATTTAAAGCGGTTACCCAAAAGTGTTTTTTAAGATTCAATTTTTGGTTGTTTACAATGCCGTTATACCAATTGAGCATGGTGCTGCGGATAACTTCACCCGCTGCATCCATTTTTCCAATTCTCCGGCAATCAGCGTTCAATTAGAACCACAGATATGAAAGAGTGCATGCGACACTACCCGGCCTCATTTTGTGCATTTTCTCTAGTGGTCTTTAGAGAGCATCTCTGAACAATGTAGAAGTCAGTCTGCATTGTGCGCTACCTCACACCACAAATTAAACAGAGATTTTTAACATAAGAAATGAGGATTAATGATGTTAGCAGCTTTAGTATACGTAGGTGGAGCTAGACCTTGGCCCCTGGAAATAGACCACCGAAGGGGGCTCTTCTGAAGGAGACCAGGGCGTTGACACTAAGAGGGAAGCCGTGGTTAAGCAGTGAGGGTTGACGATGGGGCCCGGGGACGACAGGCTCTTCCTGGGCCTCCTCTGGGTGCTTCTCAAGGTAGAAAAGCTGGAAACATCGGCACAGCAGCAGGTTCAGGAACTGGGCCTGAAGTAGACAAAAAAAAACAACAACACTACAACAGCAGAACAGCTCCAATACGAAGTATATTTATCATTTTGGAAAAGGAAAAATTATAAAACATTTTAAATAGACTTCCTGTGCTATGAACCAAGGATGTTGGGTAAATGCTACTTAGGTTCCTTAAGAATCAAATAAACAAAAATCCACATCAACCCAGTGCAGACATTTAAAACAAAAAGCCAATTGCTGAGGTCCATAGTGTCATGTCTCCAATTAAACTGGCTTTGAATCTCATCACCTACTGAATGAGTTAAAATACATAAATAAAAGAATGAGTGCGAGAGGGGCGTAGCTCTTACTGCTCTGGCATGCCTGGCCTTGAAGAGGTGGCAGTATAGTTGGACGTCTGGGCTGCCAGGGTTGTGGGAGACAAATGCGAACTGGGCGTCAGAGGGCCGGGCAGTGGAAAGAGAGACTCTACGCAGGGCATGAGCCATCAGAAGGGTCTAGACAGGCGGGGGGGTAAATCACTGAATCATACAGTGCACTCAATCAAAATAAAAATCACATCAGGCACATCCTTACCGTCTCATCCTCATCGTACATTTTCACACCTTTCACAGAGAATTTCAGCGACACAGGCCTCCTCCTCTTGCATGCCTGATTGCAGAAGACCAAAGAATGTATGCCATAGGCCATCGTGCTATGAATGTAGGCCGATAGTTACGCATTTCCTGTGCTTGCCAAGACTTACTCTGAGAGACTTCAGCTGTTTGTGCAGCAGCTCAATCTGCTCATCCAAACAGGAGTCATCCACTGGAAAGGAGCCCACATACTGTTAAATTAAAGATGTATAGAAACAAAAGTTCATTTAAAAAACGGAAGTTCTGGTTCTGAAAAGGATATTGAATTTCAGTGGTTTAGAATGGAGAAGAGGCATTAAAAGGATTACCTCTGCTGAACGGGACACTGTACCATCCTCCCTGATTGGTGCCTCACCCATGCTGCTTGGCCTATGCATCTCTGCAAATTCAGTCCACCACACAATAACAAAAGTAAAAGCCACAATGCTTTCGAAAACAATACATAAAGACGTGCATGCACACGTATACAACAGCAATCTATATTTTCGCTTTAACAACTAAAGCAGTAAATAATTACTCATAAGTCTAAACAGCTAAACAATACATAATTATTCTGAAGAATAGTTACTAGCTCGTTTTCAGTACGAATGGGTTACGTTAATGTGCAAATACTTGCATGTTTGAGAGTGCGTTTCTTTGCTGAGGATGGGCTACATTTGCGCTAGAAACGATAAGGAATCATACAAAAAATATATATACTTACGCCCTCTGAACTCGGTAGTCTGCGATCAATTACTAAATGAAAGGCTGTGAAAACAGCTCACAAGAACTTCAGACTTTCGCCCCACCACGCACCTCGACTTTATAGAGGAAAAGTGGGTAGTTTCTCAACAAGTTCCCAACTCTGCTTTGTAGACGGAAAAGTAGGCAGTCATTTCTCAACTTCCCATTTTACCCCACCTTGCGGAGTACGATACGCCCACGTACTTCGTGGTTTACATACTCCAGGTGTGTTGAGGCGTGTCTTGAAATTGAGATTGTAGACTCCGCATTGTAGTAGCAGTGCCACCAAAATAGGAAGAAATGCAGTAGACTAGAGAGTATACCTCCGCAAAGCTGACATTTTTGTTAATGAATTTGATACATTGGTTCACCACTCCCTCTGAGATCTCCCTTCAACCTGGCCTACATGGTTATTGGGCAACTATCAGTGACGTGGTCCTGAAATACACGTAAGCTGTTTATTATTACTCACCCCCCCCCCCCCCGCCACTAAAATTTAGTAATTATTAGGATTCCTTCCAACATAAATAAAGAAAATCAAGCAGATTATTACAAATATAGCCATTTTATTAATGACTTGGGCAAAATAAAGCTTAACAATACATTGAGTACATGCAAGGTAGCCTATGTATGAGCTATTGCAAGTCACGTTTCTTAATAACACTTTTTTTGAAGGTTGTGTTTCTGATGCCTTTTGTTTTTGATATGAGGAATGTGTGCTGCCAACATCTGAAAATGCTGATAAGGAAAATTTAAAAAAATAATTCACTACAACTTGCATGGATATTGACATTAGGTTCAACTTGCGTTGCTGAACTAGGAAAACGTTTGAGAAAGTAAACAGTTATGATTGACAGAATCTTCCATTATTAACTCAGGTAATTCCTCACTTTTTTAAAAACATTAGCTTAACTTTTCTATGCACGTAGTGTAAAATGAGTTAAATTTGGAACCAGTTACTCTCACTGCACAGTAAAATTGCTCAACGCATAGGAGACATTCCTATTCTAAAATAAAATGAAACAAATGAGCAATATCAAAAATGGGAGGAAGAAAGAAAAGTCACCAACAACAAAAAGCACTGCCTTATTCAGAGCCAGAGCTGCCCTTCTCACTCTTTCCTCTCTGGGACTTGCGGGTCAATGGCTTAGTCTTGGCCTCCTTTTTGGCTGCAGGCTCTTTTGGGGAGGACTTCTTGGGAGCAGGACGTTTGGACCCCCTGCTGACTAGCTTTTTGACAGCTGGTGTTTTAGGCTTTTTCGCAGGCGCTGCCTTTTTCACCGGAGACGCCTTTTTAACGGGAGATGCCTTTTTCACGGGCAACGCCTTCTTTTCAGGTGCGGCTTTCACCGGTGTCGAGGAGGCAGCGGCGGCAGGTTTCTTGGCCTGATGGGCAGACTTCTTGGCCGGGGGGGCAGACTTCTTGGCACGGGACACCACCTTCTTGGCCGAAGATGCAGGTTTTGACTGATGGGTGCTTCGTGACTTCTTGCTCGGCGGAGGTCGGCGTACTTTAGGTGGCGGCCTCTTTTGTGGTTTCCTAGTCAGTGTTGAAAAAGCAGAGGTTCAGAGTGACATCACACACATGAAAATTCACATTTCACATTGAATAATTGCAACTTCCGATCAACAGGTATATTAATGCAAGTAACATTATCCCTCATGGACATGCAGGAGGTCTGAGATCACATGCTGATCGGAGCTAACAGAGGCCACGTGAAAAACAAATGGGGAGTGGACTGAATTAGAAGGAATTAAGAAAGTAAAAAACATTTTGGTATTTCATAAATAATTTAAAACCTCCCGCTTTGAGCAGAATAATTCTATATGTTACCATGCATAATACCTGAGCTGAATTAGTGTTTTGCTTCTAATCATAACATCCCTCTTTTAAAAAGAACATTGTGCTTGGATTCAAATGAAAAAGCATGAGATGGCCCTATTCGGCCCTAACACAAGAGCACCCCGTTTTCATGCATCTAATAAATCATGAGGCGTCGTTCAGGACGAGTCAAAAAGAGATTGAAATAGGGATGTCACCGGTTCAATGGCGGCATGAGCGCGACCTACTGCTTGTACAGGGCCAATCCGTCAGACCTCTGTCAGACCTCCGTCAGACCTCCCGCAGGAGAGGTTGAATGCCCGTTATCCCTCCCCCTGTTATGTGGCAGGGGGAGGGATAGTCTAGTGGTCTAGGCGTTAAACTCCCAGCCAGAAGGTCGTGGGTTCGAGCCCCAGAGTTGGCCTACCTGTAAGCATCCTTGAGCAAGATGCATAACCCCTATCTGCACCATGTAATTGTAAGTCGCTTTGGATAAAAGTGTCCTAAATGACCTAATTGTAATTGACAACATCTGCCATTTTGTTTTAAAATCTGTTGGGGAATTACCTCTCTTCTGGCATAACAGTTACATACAATACTCCACAAGTGTTCAGGGTGATAAATAAACAATTTTAAAAGGGGAAGATGGTATGCCTTTAGGACTTTTCAACCTACCTCTTAGAGGGAGGAGGTTCATCATCTGACTCCTCTTCAGACTCTTCCTCAGACTCAGAAGATGGAGGACTCTCTCTGCCCTTGGTTGTGTCCAGCCTTCGCTTGCGTACGTCACTTTCCTTTGGAGGAGCTACGAATTCGTCTGGGAACAGGATAGCTGGACTGGTGGGGGTGGGGGGAGAGAAATATAATTAATCTCATACCTTATTATTCAGTTCAAGTTTCATAAGTCTTAAATTCTAAAATGTAACTATTTTCTATTGTCCTGTATAAGTATAGTCTTTAATACACTGTACCTGGGATAGTAAGGGAAACAGAGCTGGTAGGTCCCATTAAGTCCATTCCCTGTTATCTGCTCCATCCATCCCAGCATCTTGCACTTTGTCAGGGCCCTCTTCAGATTGGCCACTGCAAAAAATACAAAATAAATAAATAACCCAGGCTCTGTCTGAATTTACTGTACAGGCATGCATGCAAACAATGTGGGACATTGTAATGTCATGTTTTCTTAGACCGCATTGATTCTACATGTCTATCTTGACTTTGGTCAGATATAATTGCTATGGTTGGAAAATAAGCAACGGTGACAAATAAGTTCTGTATATGGGGCTAAATCTTTACTACACTGCTCTTTTGTAATTTGCACATCTATGATATGTTCACACTATTTGTGATGTCACAAATAATGTGGTGCTCTGGTCTAGGCACATAAATCAACCTGTAAGTTCATAGTCATGCCTCCAAGAGGAGTAAATCAGAGAGAACATTATTTTTTGAGTGAAAGGAATGCCATATTTATTACACAATTTATTTTACAAGTGTAGGCTTATCTGCTTTTGCAAATGCCAAAAACCAGGAAACCAAACCTGCCACTTAATGCCTGAAATCATAATTGACCCAAATGCTGTATATATTAGATATCAGTCTTACAAGTAACAGCTAGGGTAAGGGATGGTGGCCTCACCTGTGCGTTGTTCCTCAGTGTCCTTATTGTGGTCAACTAGATATTTTCGCAGGGAAAAGGTGCCACAAGTTTTGGGTTCATTCATGGCTGTGATTGCAGTAGTGATGGCTTTCTCTAAGGGCTTCAAGGCAGACCTGTCACCAATACGTTTCAGCTGTGGGAGACACAGGCAGAACACATCAGCCTCGCAGGGACAAGGAGATTTTTTTAACAGTTTGTCTGAGGCTGTGGCCTTATTGCACCACTTGCAACATCAGTCCCCTTTGTCACAGAGGTTCAGGTTTAGAGTTTAATGGAACCCGTGAACCATGAAGTTGAATAATAACACATTTTAAACAGCTTATAAAATAAAAGCAAAAAATTTATAAAAAAACATAAGAAATCAGAGTGGAGAACAACAACAAAAAGGCAACATAAAGACTATAATGGAATTAATATGAAACAAAAATAAAATGTAGTAATATAAATAGGAGTGATTTAGAATAACAACTCAGAGACACATTATTAACACCACCACTACACCAGGGAAAAGGTTGAAGCCATTATCTTTTTATTTTTTTTTGAGATTGTGTAGTATTTTCTTTATTGTGTAGTCAAACCACAATACAGAAAATACTACACAATCTCAAACTATATGAAGCAACAAACCCCATTTTTCAATTTAGAAAGTGGTTTTGGTAGAATGTAAGTGGGATAATTACACTGTTTTTTCAACAACTGAATGGTGACGTGGAGGCCCCATATCAAGCAAGAAAATAGTCCTCATGGTGAAGATGATTAACCTTTCTTAACCATATTTATAGCTGGAAAGCAGAAGTAGGCTACCTTAAATGTCCCACTGGCTCCTTTTCCAGTAATCCGTTCCAGTTGGCCTTTTTCTATTCCCCTCACCAGGGCAGACTTTAGGAGATCAGGCCTGAATAAGAGATAGACAAAACAAATAAACAACTTAAACCCTATGGTTTTTCCAATCTCAAACATTTAATGGAAAGCGAAATTGTTTGGTAGGTACAGAATGAGCTATTAAATTAAATAGTCCCCCTGCAGGTCCGCATATTTACCGCCATGTTTACTAGGCTTACGGATAAGGAGAGTTAAGTGCTGCTTGAAAGTATGTGAACCCCTTAAGCATTTTGGAGTTTTCTGTTGTATTTATCATAATTTCCTTATTTTATCATCACCAGTTTTTATATATATGAACTGTTAGGTGTGTATGTATTATTGTGAGTAGCCAATAAATCATGAAACATAGAAATAGTGTATGTGCGAAAATAAGTGAACCCGCTGCTGCATTGGTAAGTCAAGTAGGTTGATTGATTCAGATATCAGAGGACATAAGGAAGAGAGTAGTGACAGCCCATCAATCCGGGGAAAGCTACAAGACCCTGTCTAAAAGATTCCAGCTCCATCCATCCACTGTAAGACAAATTATTTACAAATAGAGGGCATTCAACATCACTGCAACATTGCCTAGAAGTGACCTCCCATCAAAACTATCATTAAGCACCAGAAAGATGATAAATCAGGTAAACTTCTACAGAGTTACAGACCATGCTGGCAGCATCCGGGTTAAATGTAAATGCGTCTACAATCAGACAAAGATTTAACAGGCATGACATTCATGGGAGGGTTGCTAGAAGGAAGCCTCTGCTCTCAAGAAAGCACAAAACTGGACAATGACCAAAAGTATTCAAGAAATACTACCAAGGAATGGCTTAAGAGAAAGAGAATTCGTACTCTGGATTGGCCTAGTAAAAATCCAGACCTGAACCATTAAAAATGTTGTGGCTAAATCTGAAGCGGGCAGTACATGCCAGATGTCCCTCCAACCTCTCTCAACTGAGTTCTGCAAAGAGGAGTCGGCAAAACTCCCAAGGACCATGCCACAAACTATTAACTAAATTGGTTCACATACTTTTGCACGTCATATTGTCAGTTTTTGAGAGTTAAACCACTTTTGTTGAATAAATAATAAAAATATACCATTTTCTTTTGTTTGTGTCTAATATTTGGAAGCCCGGCTTTACAAATTGGGGTTTGGATGTACATTTAATAAGGTTATTTATATTTTTTGCAAAAAAATGTCTGGAGGGTTCACAAACTTTCAAGCAGCACTGTACGTCACCCAGGTCACAGGTGACTTTGTTGATACAAACACTCGTACACGTGATGGACATTCAGGTGCTTAAAGCACCGCCTCTGGCAGTCATCCGTAACCATCGTTTTAGAATGCAAGGAAGACTCTTTGCTATTGACTCATTGTATTGTTCTTACACTACTAATTGTTCAGCATTTTTGTTACTTATCCCACTGGTCCATAATACCTAATTTATTATACAAACCCAGTTCATTAGGATAATGCATTTATATTTTCTTAATGTCAACAGAACCTATTGAACGACCAAAACCGATGGTCCCTCTCCTTTACCTCACCTTTTGTCAATACTGAAATGTGGAAAGTGCTGTTCGAGATATTTCCTGATCAGGATGTATGAGGCCTCTTTTGGCTCACAGAGTCGAGTGATGATGAGGGGCAGAGCGTCTCCAAGAGCCTCATACGTCATTCCAGGAGATGCGCTGCTTTTCTGTTCCGTCAACAAAGGCAGAAACGGATCAGGACCAGAACACATCACCTCAATCGAGCACACAGTTTACTACACAATGATGGGTCTCCTGGTCTGCTTAGAGTGAATGTATGACAACAATACATTTATAAATGTTCTATTAACTAGTTCTATTACAATATACCTTAGGTGCAGGTTTGGTTACGGACTTTCCGATCGCAAAACTGCCTGAAAGACCTTTACCCTTGAGCTGAGTGAGACAAAGAATAGAGCAAGTAAGCGAATGAGTAGCAAAACGCGACGCCTTTCTCAGATAAGGCATTTGTAGTGTTTAACATTACGTTCCTATGAACATGCAAAGAAAACATACAACTCTACCTGTTTGATGGTGCCCTTCTCCAACTGTCTTTTCATGGCCTTCTTGATGAGAAATTTCTTTTTGTCCAGATCCATGCTTGGGTATTTCTTCATAATATATTTCATCAGGGAATTGAATGAAATCCCGGATTTGTCAGACTACAAAGAAAAACATGAACTCTTTAGTGTTGACTCTAAACTTTAAACCTTTTTGTATTTATATGTGCACGCTCAAGACTCACTAAGGTGAGGCTTTACGTCTGAGATGCACAGAGAAAGATGAATTGAGACACGACAGGAAAAAGGCAGAAATCCTCTGTGTATTTGAACATACCTGAATAGCTTCGATGAGGACGTCATCCACCTTGGGCTGAATTCCTGAAAAGCTGGCAATTGGGATCTTTTTGCTCGCACCAATAGAAGCCCAGGCAGGAATGGTCCGTTTTACTTTCTTGACCTTGGTTCTTTCTACTTTGTAGCCATCTTTTAACCTGCCACCAATAGGGAGTGAGAGAGAGAAACGTGAGCATCCATGTTGTTCCCTTTGAGCGATATTTCACCATGATTTCACCATGAACACCCTTATCTTTATCATGGCCTCACCTTAGAAGGAGGACATAGCAGTGTGTCGCACACTGTCCAGCGGCGCAGTCCTTGCACTTTTCTCCGTTTGTCACCGCAGGCAAACCGTGACTGAAATGTCAAAACATCTGTCTTTACGCCACCATAGTAATTTGACCCTGCCGGCACTACTGCGTTCCTGCATAAATAAATACATCTATGCCGTATAACCCCCACCCCGCCCACCGAATGTCATCAAGTCTTTGATCTAGGAGGAGACGAGAAGGAGATATTCGTTAGGATGCCAAAGAGTTTTTATATTCATGTATCTTTATGTAGACCTACTTAATAGAGAGAACATTGACTGTGGGTAGGCTTTGTTTTCTAACCTATGTTATTTTTTTAAAACATTGAATCAAATGCTATGTAGTTCAATAGTAATAGAGTTTTATATATTTTATAAGGTAAGATAAGGTATCACAAAAAGTACTTTCCATTTTGTTTAGCGTCACTCATGGTGACGCTAAACAAAATAGTTTTTTAGAACAGACTTTTATTTTTATTTTTAGAACAGACGATTCTCAGTATGTCCGCATTGCAATGTCTGGCTTTCATAGCGCTGATAATCTCTCCCTCTCTACTCTGTGGTACTCAGTGAATTCACTTGACCAACTGCTAAACGGCCACATGCTTACGCAGCTGACTTATAATTGCAGCCCCCCCCCCCCCCCCACAGCCGGAAGAGGATCGGTGTAGCGTTATCCAGCAGAGGTAAGGGTGATAAGATGGATACTCGTGCCATCAAAGTGAAATATCGCAATGATCCCTTGTGGAGTTACAGGGTCCCTGATAGTGAACCTCACCTTTTCTTCTCAGCCTCATCGCCTTTCTCCTCTTTAGGGGGTTCTGCCGTTTTCTCTCCATTTTCTTGTGACTCTCCTTCTCCGTCCCCGCCTGCTGGGGTCGAGGACGTGGCCTGCTCGTCATCTGCTGAGGGAGACTCCTCAGAAGTGGCATCAGCCTCTGTATCTAACAGTTGACAATCTATTATAGTACATTGTATTATGAAGGTTATTATTGACAGATTAAATTGTATTTCTGAGAAAAGTGAAAGGCTCTATTCAGAAAAACACAAGCGGCAGGTCAATGCAGTCTCGTGGTCATTGTTGGTTTATTATTGGATAGGATGTGAAGGGATTGGTAGTAGGGGGCATAATAGGCTATATGATCACTGCTATACACTGATTTACAGGGGTGCATGATAAGTGCATTGTTGTAACAGGATGGTATGCATAGTACAGATTTTACACCTTGGTACTGGTATTGTATAGATGTCGCTTGTATGTGTTGGCCTAACTTGTTATCCATCTTACCTTTCTCTGCAGCACTAGGGGGGGGTTTCTCCTGTGGTGGAGTTCCTGCTGCACGTCGAATAGGCATCGCACCAAATCGCCTTACTGGGGACATAAACACAAATCTTCATATTACTAAAACAAAGCTTTGTGATGTTTGGTGGGGACTAAGAGTAACTGGTATAGGGGTGGTCGGAAAAATTTACCCAGCTACATCACTGAGGGCCTATACGCCCCATCATAAGGATCTCGTATTCCGTTACCCGAATAAAGGCGTGGGTCTTATAGATGCATTGCATATTTGATGTTGCATTAGAGTGCTAAATGTGTTTGCAGTGGCAAGAGTGTCTATTTTGTATTCGTAAAAATGTATTCGTAATTTCACAAAATCGCCATTTTGTTCATTACTTCATACATACAGTAATGGCGTCGGACGTAGCAAATACAATGCATTCAGAAACACACAAAGATCGTTTTAGTAAATTCAGCAATGGGCTTTACGTAACAAGATCTATACCTTATTAGCAAATCTTACCTTACGATTTATAAAGAATATTAAGAGTAGATAAATTCTGCGCGGTCCTTTATTTGGGAAGCGCTGACGTGCCCCTCCCCCCGAATTAACACATTCACGTAGTGAGTCGACGGCGAATCCGCCTACTGGTTGGCTGTTTCGGTCCTGTACGGCCGCTCTGAACCCGTTCCTTGACCCTGCTGTCCACAGTGCTTTATCAATTATACATCTTTTAACAAAAAGCACTTTATGTTATTTGTCTGCAACAGATGAACTAGCATGATGACCGAATGAACAGAAAACGATGAACAATGCTAATACAACAATAATGCTGGCAGGGTTGTTAAGTCTATATTGTAGGAAACATTCAGTAATCACAAAACATTGATAAAGCGTTATAGGATTATTATTCAATATTAGGTGGAGACTAGAGAGTTAATTTGTTCATGGTATGCCATCCCTCCAAGTAATTTGGTTTGTTTCTAAATATCGTTTTATCATATTCTGGGCATTTAACCATCACGTGGCTTCACTGCATTTTTTATTATTATCCTACTATGATGCGACTCCAGTAAATCGTGTATTTACCTTATTTATACAGTCTACTATGGTATGCAACAAGGAGGTTTAAAGTTCTTACTATCACCTTGCTTGCACTGACTGTATTTAACCACTGGAGGGCCACAGAGGAAATAAGAGGCATCCAACATGTCAACACAGCTAATCACAATGGAATAACCACGTTGTAAAATTGGTGCAACCTCTTCAAAGAGCCAAAGCACCTGGTTGCTGTATTCCTGCCAATTACCATTTATGGATGTTCTATGGATGAGACTGGACCTTTGACACTGAAATGCTACAGTTGTCCAGTAGTCTCAGGGGTGGATGAAACGGCTCCTGGTGTTGCATTTAAAAGAGGATTGAAAGTGCAATATAACATGTTGGTCTGCTATATTAGCAATCCGGCAAGGTGGAAGTGCACCTGGCTCTTAAAAGGGAATGGGAGATGACACTGAATGATTCAAGCTTACACCGATCTCCTCCCAAAGACAACTTTTTGCTTAACTTTATTCATGTTACTAATGCACCGATAGCTGTGTGCACGTGATTAGTTATGGCTGCCTTATTTGCATGTTACTTGCTTGTACTAAATTTACAGTTTCCTAGAACTGAGAAGAAAGCCATGGCCTCTCCTCCGGCTTTACATTATTGCTTTTCACAGAAATTTATAAAATATCATTGTACTGAGTACAAGTTGCACCTTTTCCATTCTCACCATGTAAGAGGGTTGCAAGTGCAGTCTAACATGGTAGATTAAGTCATATTAACTCTTTGTAAAAAAACAAACAAAACATCAAAAAACAAAAAACAAAAATCAAAATAATTATAGGAATCAGCAACATGTTTAAATACCTTTTTGTCTTTAATGTATTTACAAGCTTTTAATCGGCTGTGTAGGTCTGAAGTTATTACAAGCACTTCACTTCAGCAACCCTGGCATTTGCTTTTTAAACTTGCATTTCACACATCTCAATTGAATGCATCTAATTGTTCGTTGGTGTCGTGTATTCAGCGTCATCCGACAGTTCTTGGTCGACTGATTTGCATTTCTTCTCGAATGCATACCTCTGCCTCCCATGAGGCATATGTACATATAATATGGAGCAAGCCAAAGCTATGTGAACACTTGCTAGTTATTCTGCGATAACCCTTGACCTCAAACGTCATACAAGAATGTTTATTGTTCTTGTGCATTCACTTATCTCTGCTTCCCCTTCATCCCAAAATAACTTTATTTTACCCTGTTTTAAACCAAACATTTGGAATCCAGGGAAGCTATTTATTTCATAATTATTATTTTGTTATTATAATTAATAATAGTTATTTCTACTGTCATCAATGTTCTCATTATGAGCATCTGCAAATGTTAAATAAACTTCCATATTTGCAGTCCTTAAAAAAATAATAAATTAAAGAGTCCGGAACCTATGTATTTTTTAAGTCTCTTCTTAAAAAGTAACAAAAGAAAAGTAAGTTAAAATTTAAATCAAAAATATTTTCTATGTATAATACAGGTATTTAG
Source organism: Percopsis omiscomaycus (assembly GCA_027575585.1). Classification (NCBI taxonomy): domain Eukaryota; kingdom Metazoa; phylum Chordata; class Actinopteri; order Percopsiformes; family Percopsidae; genus Percopsis; species Percopsis omiscomaycus. The sequence continues at coordinate 4,171,617 of JAODLI010000020.1, forward strand.
TGCTTCCGCTGTTGGAATCCAAACTCAAAATGGCGGCGTGTTTCAGAACTGTACCGCAGAAAAAAATTCCAACCGTAAACATGTTGTCCTGCCAACGCACATTTTGAATGTTTGATTCACTGCGAGGATGCAGTTCTTCTATGTCCTATCCTGGGCAGCAACAGCCGCTGACTCCCTTGTCAATTGTCTTCCGACTCCTCCTCGGCTTCCCGCAGCCAGGTGAAGAAGGCTGTGACAGACTTTAGGGCCACGCCCTTGCCCTCCTGCTCTGAGGGGTCCTTGCTTGACTCCCACTTGTAGAAAGCGTCCTCTGATATGACGTCCTCATCATACAGACAGTCAAAGAACATCCGGAGAAGGTCTGATGAAAAAGGCAGAGAAAAATATTCTAGTAGGGTCTGACTGAGATAAATGTATTAAACTTAAGATTTGAAAGATAACACACTGTGTGATAACACACAGTAGCAGATTTATGAATTAACAACGCATACAAGGTTTGGCACAACTAATTGAGTGTGACCACAATGGATGGGATTTGGTAAGCCTCACCCATCTGGTACTCCATGAACATTGCATGTGTCTAACTTAGGCCTTTTTTTATCTCCAGGTCCAGTAAGGCATTAAGAAAGTAACTGGAGAGGCCAGACGTCTTCATCAACGTGCAGGGGAGGTAAAGGCATGCGGCACTTACTCGGGGGCTGGTCTAGGGTGACGATTAGCGCCTGAAGTGCATAAAGTGCTTGCAGCTGTCGCTCAGTGTCTGAGTTAAGGTACTTGAGTAATACAGGCAATCTCCTCTGGATGGTGGTCGTGTCTACACGACAGGTGGTGCTCTCGTCTGTACAGAGTAAACAGAACATGGAGAGCTGCTCTGCTCTGGGTCTGATGCTGTATAAATTGTGCAATTATTGGGGCATTTCTAGCAGAAAAGCCAAGTCTCACCTTTCACTGCTGCCTTACAAACAGCCGTCATCAGAGCCCTCAGGAATGGAGACGAGTTCATCTGTGATTCATCCAGATTTGCCTGGAGCAATGTGAAGGGGAACAAAACTGTTTGTCATGTTCAGATTAGTGTTTGTATAGTGCTTTCTAAAAAAGACAATTTTGGGAGATGTATAGTTTTGCAATTGGGAGCTATTGTTGATTATCCATTAGATATATTTACATCAGAAATCCTAGAAACACGTTTCCTGTTACAAAATCAGATTCTGCTCAATAAAAAGCCTTGTTTTATACTTGACTTTAGTTTGAGAACGCAAATGGACCAAATATTTGCACTAATGTGCAAAGCCCTACAAAACAAAACACATTTTATACCCAATCTAATTCCAATGACTCAATAATAGTAATATCTATTACAATGACTACTGTTAAGCATCCTATATTGCACCCAGGTCACGGCAAGTACCTCAACCCAGTCAAAGATCTGCTCGTCACTGGCCATGTCTTCCAGGAGAAGTCTCTCTAGCTGCTGGCTCAGTTCCTCAGGAGACAAGGTCTTCTTAGGCAGAGCTGCCTCTGGGCTGGAGAAGTCCGACATAGTGAACTGAAGATTCTGTTAGGCAGAGTGAGAAGCAGGAGAAAATGAAATTGAAGAGATTATCCCATTAAGAAGACGACACGTCATAAACATAGTCGGTTTGACTTAATCACAACCATAGCCGATTATTACATACGATGCTTCAGCCAAACCTGTCAAGCAAAAGGAACGCGACACGTTCAATATTATTAAACTTTGAATAAATAAAAAGGAACCGCGCTCTGCACAGCGATGGAGGCGGAGCTTCAGAGCATGTTTTGAACGGGCACTAAATTTGCAATTTCTAAGTCTAAAGTCACACGAATTACTTATTAAAAAGGTAATATTGTCTATCGTTATTCCTTTTAATTTGATTAAAAAAATATAATAATAATTACTTTGACCCAGCTACATCCTTATTATTATTATTTTTTCCCGGTCTAGCATGTAGGTCACATGTTTCTTGTCTAGCGCTGGAGCGTTTCCTGCCTCAAGTGGAGCTCCAGTCTGCAGCCAGACACTCTTGCCTATCCTAATGGTTAATGTTCAAGGCATATAAAATAATTTCTTTCCAGCGAATCTCTTAATTACACCAACATTGTGGATGGAAAACAGTTTTTGTATTCCGCTGTTTGAACAACCAGGAAATGCAGACGCGCTGAGATTTGTGGTATCAGACCAGTGTTTCCAACTCTCGCGAGACAAATAAGCAACCGCAGCTTCAAAGACAAGCCTAATATTATAGCCTGTTACGGCCTCAATATAAACAGGCTCAATAAATATGCCTGCAACACAAACTGAAACCACTCAGAATTTAAAAAGCAAAAACATAATTCATAATTTTTCTCCAATGGAGCAGAGGAGGGGGCAGGACATTTCACCGTGGGTATTTGTAGGAGAGCGAATCACACTACAGCACTAGTGTGCTAGATATTAGTGTGAGGCTGTCGGCAGACAGTGTCAATCAATGCATTGCTTGTCAGATTTTCTCAACAAGCAACCATATTTTTCAAAACAAGCCCGAAAAAGAAAAAAAAAAACCCGCGACCCGAGATTTTTTTCAAGCAACCTTCAAAACCTTATTACTTATTTTTGGTAGCATACCTTGGCCAGAGGCTAAAACAAAATACAAACCCTACCATGCATTTTGTATGCCCCATTTGTATTTCGGTTTGAATTGGTCACGGGTCTTGAAAACAATATCATCTAATACGCGCTCACGTCGTATCCGGTCTTAAAAAAGGGAGAAGGACGCAGACGCCGCACCTGGTCTTAAAAGGGAGATACGCACAAATGTTTCATCAGGTTTAATGGGTTAATTACAAAAAAAGGAAAAGAACAGCAGCAAGTGCAGTGAGAGAGGTAAGGCCTAAGTGGTTCCGGTTCGTGGACGATGCGCATGGCGTAAATTTCGACCATGCATTTGCGACACTGAGAGTGCTCTGTAAGCCCATGTGTAGGCCAGGCGGGGTATCAAAATACAGTGGCATGTGTTGAGCTCCTGCAAGAGGACAAAGGGTAGTATACTTTCTGACATGCATTTTACATTGTAGACGGTATCATATAGTTTAAGGCATACACAGCTTCTGTGGAAATGTAACTAAATCCCATTAACAAACATCAGTCGTCACATTCCTGGTTGGAGTCACTTGATTGTGATGATTGAATCACTAACCTGTTGTGAGATGAATGTTTGGATGTCTTCCCCCTCTGGTAAGAAGTCACTCCAGCTAAGGCCAGATTCTCTCCACAAAATGCCCGCTTTCCTATGGCTCTGAGGAAGAGACGGCAAGACCACGTCATTCTTCAGATTAGCTTACTGAAATTACTTTCTTACTCATAATTGTAAAACACCCCCATTATACTGTATATGACAACGTGTTGCTTACCATTTGTTTGCATAGTATGTGCAGTATTTCAGAAAATAAGATCCCAGCTCTTCCCACAGGAAGCAATGGTTTGCTTAATTCACTGTGATTAAACAGAAAAGACAAAAAAATTATGCAAATCTGCCCAACTGTTTCTCTTCATAGCTTAGTCTAGAAGGAGGCCACAGCAGGGTGTGTAGAAAACTGTGACAACACAAATACTCCACAACGAAACACTAACCAGTAAATCCAAAGGAGGCAAAACTCTGAGGAAGAGGTAATAATGAGTAGACAGCCGGGCTATGGTACTCTATGGCTAATTATTCAGTTTACTGTCTAACAGATTACTGTGTGCTAATTCTTAATAATAAGGAACTTATCACACCTAAAACAAATAATTTTGACAAGATAATTTTGTCAAGATGAATAATGTCTAGTGTAAGCGGTCTCATATTGACCAACTGTGTTTATACTTGTAGGGCGTTACTGACTGTTGGTGTGAGGTTTCTGTGTGCGTACAGTATGTACCTAAAGAGCTCTCTCACAGAGAAGCCCCCGTCTCTCAGCACAGGGCTGAGCAGCTCGGCTAAGTACAGCCAGATATGGGGAATATCGATGGCCATGTCGTCTGCTAGCTCCAGGGTTTCCGCAAATCTGGGAAAACACAGTACACAAAGTAGGATTTAAAATACCTTTGTAGCTCAGGGGTAAAGACAGGGAGTTATGCATAGATATACACTGCGATACTGATTTTGTGGGCCCACTGATTGGCTAACCAACTCAAGATGACACAGCATGTTGAAGAGATGCTTCAATATCGACATGGACAGAAGGTCTTTTTATTGTCTTTTCAAATAAACAAGGAGTCACGGGTAAGGGGAAAAACCACCGCTTTTTAAGATTCCTGCGGTTTACACAGAAAGGACCTGCCCTTTGGGGCAAACATGTCTAACACACAACATCATAGCAGAGCAAAACACAAAACGTCTTGTTTTGCTTAAAATTGTGCAGGAGACAATTTTGGAGAATTGAGCAACAATGAGCAAAAAGTACAACCAGCGCTCCGTATGGAAGTTAACCAATCAGATGCAAGAAGGTGTGCCTCACTTGTCCCTACCAATCACAATCAGCCACAGAGTTGCAGACTTCCTGAAGACCTCTAGTCTCCAGCCGGCGTGATTGTGATCGGTAGGGACAGAGAGGGAATAGTTTCTTGCATCTGCATTAAGTCTGACGAGGAGCACTGGATGTTGAACAATTTCAAGTTCTTGCTTATTCCTGGTCAGTTCTCCTCTGCTGCACCTATAACAAATGCCATCTCTTTTTCAGCCCTTTGATTGAAATTTGCCACTTTAATCCAGTTTAAACTGTTGATATTTACTGCAATTTATTGCATTGGTACCATTTTATTCAATGGCTCTGCACTGAGCTTCTCTCTCAGCTAGAATCAGCTAACTTTAAACAGAACTAAACTGTTCTTCTTTAAACTGTGTATATTATATCCCTAGTGACAGTGTGCAATAGGGTCATAACTCATGCTTCCCAACAATCACACTTCGTAATATCTGAAATTACATTAAATCGACATCCCCCGACTAGGTTGCCACGTATGCACCAGTAGTGAACACATATTGTTTAATCCCATTACCGTTTCCCCAGCAGGCTGTATACTGTAGGAATCCTATCCCAGTCATAAGAGCTGACGCTATACCTTTCTGTGAGTGTACATAGTAGGTGTACTGACCCTTTATAGAACTGGGGTTTAGGCAGGATGGCCTGCTGTACCAGCTGGAAGAGGAGCTGGCCCATGTGGTCCCGTGTGATCTGGCTCCGTTCCAGGGTGGACTCCACCCCAACACGCACAAACACGTGGAGCTGAGAGGTCTGGTCCAGCTCATCGACACACTGGACAGCCTCCTGTAGGATGCAGACAAACACAGGACCTTGCTGGGCTTATTAGGGAACTAGAGAACCCAATGGGGGAATAGCTGTGTTCTTATGTTACAGTTTTAGCTAATCAGTTCTTCCAATGAAAGGGAAGAAACACGATTGTTCTTCTCAGTGGGAGAATGAAAACACAACAAACTAGAATGGCACTCTTGTGGTACACTCGTGTGTTATAAAAAGACAGCTAACCCTGAAATGCTTGCTACAGGTCAAAGTGGTAGCATGTAACAGCAACTTTGGGCAGGATATTTCCATATGTAGTATTTATCTGCATAATATCTGAGCAGAAGTAGTGTTTTGTCTCCAGAGGCCATTTAAGAAAATAAAAAGTTGAATAGTGACTTGGTTGTGTTTTCATTCCAAATGTAGGCTTGTGGTTTCACAGATTTGGTAGTAAATGCAGACATTAACAGTGCAGGGCAGTTTATTTCTGGCAATAAAAGTCAACTAAGTGTGCAGTTTATTTTAGAATTAGTGCAGTAAGTAACTTTTGTGAAAAACTATGCTCCTACCAAGGCAGTTACGACAATAAAAGTTTCATCAATGAGATTTATATATTCATGTATAATTAACAGATAAAATGATAGCTGTAGTAAATGCTGGCACCTTGTAATCGTTTATGTGGAGGAACTCATCAATGATGGACTTGGATTTCCTCTCCATCTCGTCTTCAGAGACGGCAGGTTGGTCAGGAGTCTGGGCCACCGGCTCCGGTTTCACTATCAGGTTATGACACAGTTAATGTGTTAGTAGTATAACATGTATACATAGTATACAGCATTAAAATATATATGAAATATTCATCCATCTATGGTTGTATGCTAAAAATACAATACAATTATGGTTAAGCATCTACTATGCATGCGTGTGTTTGGATGTTGTGTACCCCTTACCAGGTTCCCTGATCCTGCTGCGCTCTGGCTCCACCTTGTCCTCCGTGACGCTGGGCCTTCTGGGCTCGGCTCCGTCCCGTTCCTTCTCTCTGCGGGCATCCTCGGAGACCTGGTTCTCCAACAGCTCTTTGGAGCTGCCTCTCCTGATGAAAGGCCCGGGCCTTGACGACGGAGCGCTGCTCAGGGGCTTGTCGCTGCGCTCTCTCCCTGTGCTGCTGCGACTGGTAGCAGTTAACAAAATGGTATGTTACAGAACGTTATATATTGTGAAATCTACCCTGGGACCATATTAAGGAGTACAGTAAAGGAGTAGGGTGTATTATCTGGCCACTGGGGGCAGAGCTAAGCAAAGGTGGGTCACTGGTCCCATGCACACAACAGTCTTTGCACTAGTTTGTACTAAAAGTGGAGATCACACCCATATCAAATTCATCAGGTGCCAGGCTGAGGCACGAACCATTTGTGCCTCACACTCTTCCTCTTCGTCAAGTTACAGCTTTCAGCTAAACCTGACAAAGATCCAGTGAGAACTGATATGATATTATCCCAATAGATAGATAGCGATAGCACAAAGTGGGTACAAGCTCTCTCTAACGCAAACAAAACATGTCTCAACTAAGTCTAACGCCAACTCTGGAAAAAGTAACCCAGGGCATAGCTGTATTTTTTGGTTTTGACAAGTCATCCACTTCCTTCAAAACAAGAAAATACAGCTGTGTCTTAGTGTTAGATTCACAGACACATTCACAGACACATTTTAGGTTTGAGTGTTTTTGAGTTTTTTGCCAACCCTGTTTGCAGAGGTGGACTGTCAGGACCAGCAAGGCCTTCTCTGCTGGCCTGGGGATTGTCAAAATCAGAACATTATATTTTTTATAATTTAATAATACATTTTCATTAATGCTATATGTATTTCACAAAGTTCGTTCCCATCAGCCTATTAAGTAATTTCCTTGCTACTCTCCCTCAGTTGTGCTGTTTCCAGTGCAGCTCATATAAATTGGAGGTTTTATCCAATCAGATTTTCCACCTGTGCCGTCTCCACATACGCGCGTATGTGTATGAAGTTAGCTTTACTATATGTACCGTTAATTTGTGCATTGCACACCGGTTCTGAGCGCATACGGCAACATTTGCGTTACTTGTGGAAACACTGAAGGCCCAGTGTTGAGAGTCACAGTCCGCCCCTGCCTGTTTGTTTCTATTATAATCTTTGGAGTCTTCACAGAGATTGCCAGAACTGTAAACTGAGTGGTTTTGATTAGATTTTGGTCAGAAATATGTTGGAAAAGATGATAAAAGTTAGATGCCTTAAAGGACTCTCTTTTTAGATAGTTTGTACAAACCAAAACGTATCTACCAATCCCCATTATGCTAACATGCCAATTATACATCCTTGTTTTTTTTTTGCGATTGTCAGCCTGCTTGTATTACTTTTTTGTGTGCAGCCTCTTTAAGCCAAGGAACATTAATTGTTTCAATGCAGTGCGGAACATATTCAAAACATCTGTGTACAGCTATGCTTTGTGTGTACACAGCTAAGGAAGCATTCACATGGGGGACTGTGGTTTGATCTCTAGCAGGTTTAAAGTATAGCACAGTCATTACAATACAGTCCTCTTTACAGCAGTGCACAATGGAATTGTGAATGTATTCCTAGTTCTTACCTTCCCAGGGTTCTCCTGGAGTCATAGTCCACATTGTGTGCAGGTGAGGTGGAGCCTTGAGGAGTAGGAGTGGGCTGAAGGGCGGAGTAACGGTTCAGACTACTGCCACCTGACCGGGAGAGCTCTGACACCAGGGTCCAGGGGGAAAATAAAAACAGGTAATATGATAAACACGTGGGAAAGAACAAAATCAACAGCAGCAAAACCCTTAGAAAAAACTCACAAGAGTTTCACAAGTTATTGTGTCTTTTTTCCCCCTCTCATGTTATGCATGCATTCTGTCATTTATTCATAAATAAAATTGTATATGGACTGATAGGGTTTTATTCACAATGAAAACTAAACTTTAGCTTAGGTGCAGGGAGCACACCAACTAAAGACGCTAGCATGCTTGTGTTTACCTGAGTCACTGGCTTTGGCTCCACCACTGCTGCCCTTCACCCAGTTCACTTGACGGGGGCCCAGCTGAATCTTTTCATCCATTTGTGGCTGTATGAGAAGGATTTTATAATTAAGTTAGGTCCTCTGCACTATTAGACAAACAATGGAAAGTGAAAGCAGGGATGATGAAGAAAAAGTTTGTTTTTGTATAGAGTCCATCATTTAAAAACATGATGTAGGGATGTCTCAGGACAGTCAATAGAGACCTACACTAGATATTCCAGCAGGGGGAGCTCTGAGAGAATCCTGCAGGGTGTAATATTGTAGGGTCCTGTCTACTCAGCAGGAGGACTACTATATGTTCTACTGAACTTCAAACCACAACAGAGATCAGACGAGGACAGGGATGATTTCCTATCACAAGCAATCGGAGGATTCAGATAAGGTCAAACGTTAGCCCCGTGTAAACAGTATTTCTGTGTACAGAAATGTCATACTAAAGAGAAAATACATAACCATCCATCTAAATTACAATGAGGACAAGATGATTTTACCATAATTGCCAGAGACAAAGCAGCCTAATGACTGGTTATACAGCTTTAGGACCCAGTAAATACACAGGGCTCTATAATTTCTTGTAACACTATTCTTCGCAAATATCAAGAATATAATTTAAATTCAGGGAAGGTTGATCACACCTTTACCATTCAAAACAAAAACACATCCCTGTACTGTAACTAGTTAGCTAGACAAGGTAGCAAAAAAGACAAGGACATTTCATCACTGCTAACAGCAGAGCAGGCAAGAAGCTGACACACTCAAGTCCAGACATTTCTTTACCTGATCACAGGACAACAACCCAATAGCTGTAGCTAGGCTAGATGTTCCACTATATAGATCTATATAGTGGAACATCTATATAGTGGATCCACTATAGATCCACTATAGCCTAGGACTTTACGCTTAGTGAGTAAATGTAAAACGAAATATCTCTGGATCAAATAAATTCTGAAGGCTTTACTATGAAAATCGGAATTGACCAGGTGTGGAACTGGCTGGTCAGGTTTAAAATAAAAAAATAAAAAACAGTAATTGGAAAACCAATTGGCGCATCCCTACTATTAAGAAATGCCCATTTTGAATCAATGTGTACAATTTGTGATCACAACGTATCATGGTCCAACAAATTAATCACAGGAGAGAAAATCTGGTAACTTGAAACCTTTAGTGCACGTTCACAGAAATTGCCTAGATTTAACCACAAATGTTGCCTCTTGCCATTATGAGGGATGGGAAGGCGTCAGATTTGCATATTCCTAGAGCCTGGTATTTTGGGTGGGAAAAAATAATTATATTATATTTACATTTAAACATTTAATTAAATTAATGTAATTAATTTAATTTAGCATTCAATCAAATATCATAAAATGTTTAATTTAGGGGTTTAAAATACATCTGGAAGGGCGTTTGTTTTGAGAGGGGTATCCATCTGACCTTGGAGATCTTTGGGATCTTGGTGGGGTCGATGGTCCTGCTGTTCTTCGTCATGGGTACCGTGTTCCAGCTTTCCTCTCTCTGCACACGCTGCTGCTGCTGCTGCTGCTGCTGCTGCTCTCGTGGGTCTGTTGGGCCACACACACCAAATAATTCCATTACAACACGCCTGCATTTTCACTGCTAAAGCAGCACTAGAGGGGTTCACAATCTGGCATTTGACTTGAACCTCTCGGCCTCTGGTATTTGATGAAATATTATAGGTCAGACAACAGATGGGAGGGAGAAGGGCAGCTCTCTCTTCACTCTAGGACACAGTTGTGTCTCTGCAGGCAAAAGAGAAAGGATGTCTGTCTTCTTGCCTGCCTGAGTAATAGTAGCTGTGCCTATGTGGACCCCTAAGCCTTAAAGAGGATTTGGCCTGCAGGCCTGACCTGGCCGCCTCTTGCTGTCCTTGGAGAGGAGCTGTTGGTGCACCTTCCTCTGTTCCTCCTGCTCCTCGATCTTGGCCTCCTTATGGATCTGCTCAATGGTCTTGGGTCCTTGATCAGCCCTCCTGGACACCCAATTGTGCTGTAGGTGTAGAAGATACATAATGGAACCACAGCCTGATTGAGAGTGGGTTATAATAATAATTATAATAATAATAATATCAATAATGATTATAATAATAATAATAATCTCTTTTAAATGTCTCAGATTACCTAACACAAAAGGACAAAGGATACCCAATAGAAAGACTATTCAATTATATAAAAATCCCTACAAATGTTTAAATTCATTCTCTAATGGTGTGCAGCTGTGCTGATAATAATCATGCACACACTCACCAATCTAAGGTCTATCACGTCTTGGACCATGAACCGTATGCGTGACGACGTCTTGCGCTCCTTCACAATTTTTTCCATCTGATGGAAATATTGGTCCATGCGAGGCTGGAGGAAGCGGCAGAAATAGAGAAAGAGAATTAACACGAGAGAACATAAGAGAGAGAGAGCGAGAGAAAGAGAAGGAGCGCATCGGCTAGCTACCGATGCGGCTAGCGGCACACACACCGCAGTACATTTCCCCCTTAGATGCACGGCTGGACCGGGTGTCGGGACGACCGGGACTTTTCCCGCTGGCCTGACTGGCGATTTGGCCTGGCTGACTGCTGCCTTGGTTGGCCCACACCGCGATTTTACATTTTGAAGCTCCAAACCAGTCTGCAGCACTGCACCGGCGCACCCTGTTTCACAAGCTGTGTAATAAGGAGAAGATTTTGGAGGACGGAGGAGGACGACGTTTCAAGAACTTGACAAAATGTCTATTGATTAGATACTATATTGATGTGTTAAAACAGATTCGTCAGAAGGTTATGGAATGACAAAATGTAATATTTTCTTATGTGTATGGTTTTTATTTATTTACCGTACATTTTTGTGAAAACAAAGAGTTGCTTTCAGTTTTACCAACTTGATCAAGGCTGTGATCTGTATTGTTTTTACATACGTTTACATTTGGGCCACCAAAAATGTACTTTGGCCACCACATTTAGGGGCTTGGTGGCCATGAGGCCAGTGCTTAAACGTATTAGCGTCTATCCGTGGAATTCAGAATTTTCTAAAGATTCTTATCTGGGCAAGAGGAAAATCCCTGGACCTGCTCAAAATGAAACACAGGTGCTCAGAGGTCTTTCCTTTGCAAGATGCTTGTTAAGTGCTGTTAGAACCATATAACACATGACAGCACAGGGTACAGAAAGACCCGTCGGCCTACTCATGGCTCTCCAACCATCTGGACCTCCAACTAGGTCCAGCTGGGCCCTATTGATGTCTACAGGAGAGAACCAAGCAGAACAGGTCACCATGTCCTCACAACCTATATAGATGCACATTTCTTCCTCCTCTGGAATACATGAAACCCTTCCTAGCATGTAAATTAAGACTTCTTAAAACACCCAGTAAACACTATATAAAACAAGTGAACTGTTTGTTTGAAAAACAGTTGTATACAAAAGTTAGTGGCACAGTATGGGGAGGGGTAGAGAATGTACTGCAAGTTCCCATTGCATCAGTTAATCTGATTCAGGTTCCATATTTGCAAAATGACCATAACCAGTGCCATAATGTAAATGTATGGAATGACCCACCAGTGCAATTTTTTTCCCTTTAAGACAAAATTTCCCTCTAATGTTGGTAGCCATGACTTTGTTGGCTGTAAATAATACCCCACATAATTTATTCTATGCAAATGTGTCTGCAAAGCAAATCTAAAAAAGGAGCCTTTTTTACACTTGCCATCTTTTTTCTTCTTATTCCTTTTATCCTGGAACACTGTTGGTGTTACTGTGGCTCACCTTGGCTTTCTCAAAGTCCAGGTCCTTGCCAATCGTGGTGAGCAGCCTGCAGAGGCACTCTAGAGACTCTTCATCATGGTTCTTCAGCAGCTTGACCACACAGTCATGCATGATGGCCTCTGTCAGCATCTTGAGCTTGAAGAGCTCGCCGATGAACTTGATGTTCCCGATGGAGCGCCGGCGGGCCTTGTCCTTGGCCTCCTCCAGCTCTTCTTGAAGACGCTCCCGCTCCGTCGCCTAGAGATTCCAGGGGACCAGGGAAACATGGATATATTGGTCAAACACCTGAACATCTGCTCAAAGCAGAGTACTGAGCACTGGTCTTCTAACGGTCAGGCACCTTGCTAGAATAATATTCATGGGGTTTTGGAAGTTCTCAACTTCATGGAGCGTGGAGGTGTGTGTGGGCGTGGTTTAGCGCTGTGTGAGTGGGAGAGAGTGTTGGGGGCGTGGTTCATGGGACGCTCGGGGATTGGGAACAGGTGTGGGAAATCAGTAATCACCTGTCCACTTTATAAGCAGGCTGGCACCATGCTGAACCCTCCCGGCAAGAGCGCCCGGTGTATTATAAGAGTGTCGATCCACGGACAATTCTCTCATGGTCTGCCAGCAACTACCCTGTGTGTGTGCGTGTGTGTTCCTTGCCTCAGGGAGGTTTTCAAATGCTCATGAATCTGCGTAATGATGCTAGATCTTATGCACTACCTCTTCAAGCGTGAAGAAAAGGGTACTGCCTGTTAAAATTCCCAGTAGGTCTGCTGCACCACTATAATGTGTCCACCAGATCCCGTATGTTATGTGACTACCGAAAGCTACCAACCGATGCAGCAGAGTCCAGCTCCTTCTGCTTCCTTTCAAACACCACATCGTCAACCTTGTCCTTCTCAAACTCTTTCTGGCAGCGGTTCAGCAACAGCTTACGGAAGTTCACTGTGGTGTTTGGTTTGTCCGTCATGGGCACTTTGAGCTGCAGATAGAGAGGTTGACAGATACATAAAATGAACTGCTGACACACAAACATCTTAAACAAGGTTAGCGGGCAGCTATATTACAAACACAAGTTCAAGAAGGGAAGGGCACTTTCCTAGCAAATGCAGAAATGTAAAGTAAACGTTAAACTCATAAGCAAGCTACTTTATTGGTCAGGGTTCACACGCGTTATGATTAGCATACCGTGGCGAGGCAGCGACACATGTTTCCATATGCCACGGAGAAGCTGGGTTCGTCGATGGCCTTCTCAAAGACCAGGTCGATGACTCCTTTTAACCTCTCCTCTGTGTCTATGGTCAGGTCTGTCACTTGCTTCATCAGCTGATTGAACATCTGAGGCGTTAGCTTGTTCAGGATGCTGCGCACCTTTCGGAACAAATCCTAAAAGGAATTTGTCATAAAAAGGTAGTTAGCCGCTGTTGTGAACATTAAGCCATGATCCATTAGCTGCCCATCCGCTAGCCATTTTTCACCATGCTGTGATATGATATGATAAATAACCTGATTTGCAGGACTATATTTTGATACAGAATTTAGTTTAGCTCAGTGCCATGTTACAAATGCTGAAAATGACACCAAGCCTGTTGAGGAAACTAAAGAAACCTAGAAAATAACCCCATATGTTATCGTTATCAATAAAACATTATATACAGTACAGTGGTATAACACTGAATGGTGTTTTTTTCAGGTCACTGCATACATTTTATATAAGGGTGCGCGTGTATGCACCCATCTCTTGTGACTGATTGTTCTTACAAGTTATTTAGCACACACTTCAAATCGACTTACATTACATTAGTCAGTAGTAGATAAACAAGCCACGAATTAGTACTCGAACAAGTGATATCAGCAGTCACTAGAGAAATATCGCTTATCAAGCACATCAAGTTGTTTGTAAAGACGCATGTTAAATCAGCAAGACACAAGATGCTAGGACAGTTTACTAATTAAAAAAGGGACAATCCAACAATCCACTGTTTATTTAGCGGCCCCCAAAAAACGAAAGTCACCCCTAATTTTCTACTACAAACTGACTTGCTTTGTTCAAAAACAACCAGAGTTTTCAGGTGCGGGAGGGGTTGCTCGCGTCCTTGTGTTTGAAACCAAAACAGCGTTGTTTCACTAACGGCAGGTTTCTCTTCTGGCATGGTTGTGGTGTACCTTTGTTTTCTGGATCTCTGGATCATCTGAGACGCCCTCCCTCTTCATGCCAGGTTTCCAGGCATTCTCTGCCTTTTTCAGCTTGACGTCGTCGTTCACTGACACGTTCATGATAATTTTCCTAGGCGGAGGCCGCCGTGCACCCATATTCATTAGCTAGAAAAGAGAGACAGAATATAGCACGTAAGGCCTCTTTAGAAACTAGGTTGATCCAACAGACTTTCCAACAGTTGATTAACAGGACCACCAAGTTCTAGTATTTAATCAAAAGTCCATCATGTTTAGTTTACTGTATTTAACCAACAGCAAAAAAAATAAAAAATTCTAAATGAAGTGCATTATATCAAAAGTTAATCTATTTTGGAATAATATTGTGGCCAAGAACAACTCCCTGAAATTGGTGAACCTGGGTATCCAAAATGACCAAATCCATGTAATCTATATAAATTATTACGTACAGGAAGGAGGAAAGGAAGGTATTTATGTATGCACGTATGTGTGCGTGCGTGCCTGCATGCATGCATTACTTACTGCTGCACCTCGGCCTCCTGTCATCTGCCTGCCAAAGTCAGCGAAAGCAGGTGTGAAATCAGGACCTCTGGATATCACCCTGGGATCCACCACCCGAGACGGCAGCTTGTTTTGGTTTATCTGCACGTATAACAGATGGAGTGTACGCATAAACGCACACACATACACAAACAAACACAGTGAGCCGAACAGCAGGGGGCACAGTGATACTCTAACAAGGCTTATGAGTGGGGGATAGGGGGTGGGGGTAAGCCTCAGAATAGGTGACTGATTCTAGATCACTGTGCTACATTGAGGCTATGGTGCTCCATGTATTTTGGTGGAAAACTGTGCTTTACTGATGCAAAGAGCCAGGCAGAGCAGAGACGTGGGAGAGAGGAACAAATCCTGGTCTTTGTCTTTCAGCTGTCCTTGACTTCCTCCCTCTCCTCTCTACCAGTGAGAGCTCCCATTCTCCCACAGTAAGAATCCAATACTCTGGGACAGAACATTTACCCAGTCACCAATCTGGTTCTGCTTTTCGGGGAGGTGTGGCATGTACTACCTTCACTGCCAAGTGTGACATAATAGCAGTACAATTTTAATAAAAGCAGCATTTCTGCTGGCTATAAATGCTCCACCCATACATGTGTGAAGATCAGAAATGAACAAAGCCCAGTGCAGAACATGGCTGTAGCGATACTAACTAGGGCAAGGTCAGGAAACCGGCCTTTATTTGGTCTAAGCAAATAAAGAAACCCTAAATGTTATGGAAAACCCATTCTTCTCAAATATTAGAGGTTTCTATTTTTGACTGAAAAACCCAAGGCTAAAGTGAGAAGCTAGCAGTAAGTTAGGCGTTCACAGGGACAGACATTAAAGAGCTCTCAATGGAATATAGTAAAACCTGAACTGAGGGTCTTGTGGTGATTGCTAATGTTACCGACAGTGTGAGCCAGACATTTGCCTGAATTATGCAGGCGGTTGGGGTGCAGCTGTGAGTGTTATCTTGGACAAGGAGCATTTTCCAGTGCACAGGAATATCTGTAACTGTGACGTTTTGCCAGTTGAAGAGGGTGTGGGGGGGGGTCTCACCTTGTCTAGCACCACATCACTGATAGGTGGGAGACCCTCAGGTTTCTGAATGCAGGCAGGCATGAACTGGAAGCCCAGCAGAAAGTCTCTGTCATACTGCTTCTTCCCATTGGACTCAACTAGGTCTGGGGAAGCAAATGAGGTGGGAGAAAAAGGGATGAAAGGGACCAAGCAAGGGAATATATCATATGGGACAGGTGAATTAGTTAAACGAAACATTGGTATTTGTATGAAAGGCTATTTGATTAGTGTCTTTACCCAAAGGTACAACATGGGCTTGTTCTAACCTTCCATGTCCTGGGGAGCCTCTGTTGAGCTCTCCTTGTCTCCAGGGGTCGCTCCGCTGTCGCTGCTCTCTGTCTCGGAGGTGTGGCCGGCCCCGTTTCTCATGGGCTCCAGCTCGGTGTCGCCATTCTCCTCTGGGGTGGCAGGCTTCTCCTCGACGTCTGGGCTGGAGATAGGAGCAGGGGCAGGAGCCGGAGCAGGGGCCGGAGCAGGGGCCGGAGCAGGGGTAGGGGTAGGGGCAGGGGTGGAGGGGGAGGGCGAGGCAGACAGCAGGGGCGCGTGGCTGCTAATGTGGGGAGCTGACTGCAGGGCCTGGTCTCCTGCAGCCTGCTCCTCTGGCCTGGCCTCCTCCTGTAGAGAGACAAGGTTTACATCCCTGCCCAACAATGCACCATCTCCACAGCAGCAAAGGCCACATAACACGGTCAGTAAACTGTGGGGGCACACAGATGTCAACTGCAGACTTGAGTGATGGAGGGTGGAAAAACACCCTCCATCCTTTTTTTGGGGAGTCATAAGTCTGGCAGAAGAAAAGAGTGGAGAGGATACAGAACTGGCCAGGTACAGGAAGAGGAGTTGAAGGAGAAAAGATGGTATAAAATAAATTAATAGGAAAAGGGAATTAATGGAAGACAGTGAAGACAGGAAGAGCAGTGGGCTGAGTAAGCAATGAACATGAAGGATCACCTCCATGCTGCCGTCCTCCAATGTTAACAACACCCCAAAGCCATTCATATAGGCACTCGGCCGCCACTTTTTCTGCTTTAACTATTGCTCACATGGCCTTTTCCCCTTCTCTCACAGACATTCCCTCCCTCTTTCCCAAGAGACAGATTTGTCATCATATAAAATGAGAGTTTCAGCTCTAAAACTGAGAGCTGAAACGTCAATTTGCAAACCAAAATATTAATTTTCTTTGATATTTTTGGCATCAATGGTATTCTATAGCCACAATCTGCTTTGGATAAACTAAATATTTTCTTGATCTCCATTCTTACCTCATTCTCCTTCTGAAGCGCGTCTACAACAGAGCTCCCTTCATTTGGTTTCATGCAGGTCTTTGGTGTGGCAAAAGAAGTCTGGCTTACTGCAAGAGAAATACAAATGTGGAAACAAGGAGGACAACATGTAACACAATCTCAATTGTTTCAAAAGGGCAATTGTGAGGTTTAAAAAACAAGGCTCTTATTTGTACAAGCAACAAATACAAAGTATTTGAATCATTCTGGTACGTTCAAGGCCAACCTGTAGTGGGACTCCTTCTGGTGAGTGTTTGTGTTTGGGGCTCGGACTTGCTGTCGGCTACGCCAGTATGTATCCCTTCTTTGAGGGGAATGTCTTTAGTGTCTACGGGTTTCTTAGGCTCACTGGCCTCCGCTGTGGCCTGCACAAGCGGTGGAAGGCCAGGGGGAGGTGCTGGCATGGCCGAGACGGGTCTTGAGGTTAGGGAGACTGGCACCACAGACACAGGTGCCATAGGCGTGACGGGAGCAACGGGCACCTCTGTCCTCACGTCAGAGGACAAAGTCCCAGAGGAGGCCTCTCTAGAAGCCTGGGGCAGGGGTACATCTGGAGCCAGAGGCAAAGGCTCCTGAGCTGGTGTGTCCAGCTCAGCGCCGGTGTCTGCGAGGCCATTCAGGGCCTTTGCAGCCAGGGCTGGCGAAGCAGCTAGAGTGCGTGGGACCTCTTTAGGCTTGTCTGTGTTCGAGGTCAGGGTCTGAGGAGGTGCGACAGGCAGTTTGGACTCCCCACCTAACGAAGACAAAGGAACCTCTGAAGTAGCAGGCTCTGTAGCGGAGGGCCGCTCACTGGCGCTGACCGTGGGCACCGGAGCAGCGACCGGGGCTGCCACTGGGGCTGGGGAGGGAAGCTCCGATTCAACTGGGGGAGTGGGCTCAATTACAGGAGTACTGGTGTTCTGTCTCTCCACCGGGGGTTCTGGCTGTACAAGCCCAGGTGAGGACTTCCGCACAATCAGCTCGTCTAGAAGGAAGAATCATACCGTGACACGCATCATGGGCACAGCATTAAACATATAATTTTTAATTAAAAAAAGATAAAGTAAACATTAGCACTTAATATTTAGCCTAGCTATCCTAGGTAACACATTCAGCCCTTTTTAGAAAACCGAGGCCTGACTAGCACTAGTTTTATTGGCTGAGTCTTATTTACAATTTAAGACAATTTATACATCCTGGCTGCCTGAATTCCATTTATGAAATACAGAGGCAGAGCCAGTTTTCCTACAAGAGAAAGCCCAGGCAGCCTGCAACCAGGGTAGAAAGCTAATCAGTGGCCATTTTCACCACCTCATCTGCTAGACTGCTAGGTTTTCAGAGAAGGAGCTCTAAATAATGGCTTGTTATCTGTCAAAATGTCCTCTATATTTATTATTTACCACACCCATAGCAGATGCAAATGCTATGAGAAATGCATCATTTTACACAATATCTATCCCATCTTAATTCAGACCAAATTATTTATTTTTTGCATAATATGGGCCTTTGTGTCAAAGAGCTTGAAAGTGTCAATGTAGTGACATTAGCAAGTGGCTAGGATATTAGTATAATCCTTTAGAGTGAACAAGGTAGAGAAGGCGACGGAGTGGCAGGGCAGACCTGGCCTAGGTTTGGTGTCTGCTGCCCCAGGTGTGGGGGTCTGCTGTGTCTGTGGCTGGGGGGGCTCCGGGCTGTAGGCTGCAGGGTGAGCCTGCTGTGGTGGGGGCTGTGACGGCTGCTCTGGTGTCTGGCTGCTACCCGGCTGCTGTGATTTGAGGTAGAAAATGTGAGGATAATGAGGGTGCGGCCATAAAAACTAGCAACACAGAAAAAGATAAACGAACACAGGGGACGCAGGCACACGCACAAAAAAAGAAGCCACAACGCAGGACGAAAGTGGAAACAAGGAGACGCCAGCGGGGCATGTTAGATAAGGAGAGCCAAGGAGGAGACGGCAGGAGAAACAATATGAATCAATGCATGAAAAATGGAAGGAGGCGCATTGGAGGTGAAATGACAGGAAAGGAAAGATAAGCAAAAGGACAGAGAAAAGGGAGATGAATAAAGAGAGATAGGATAAAGAAGGGTCAGGAAAATAAAAGACAGAGAAAAAAACAGGAAAGACACTGTTAACATCCAGGGAGGACACAAGGAGGAAGAAGTCACAAAACATCCCTCTCCAGAATCCAGGGCTGCCATCTTAACTTTGGCTTGGTTACCCCAATTTCATAACCTAACCAGGAAGATTCACACGCTTGGCACTTAGTAATTCCACGTAACACATTTGCAGATATTCATTCAAAGTCAAATGCACTAGGATTTCTGGTAGCAATCTAAAGCATACTTCCACTGGGCGTGTAGCATTCTGAAGTTAACGTTACTGATATTAACCATTTACATCTTCAAAATGTTCAATCTCCGACATTTGAGGAAATGTGTATCTGTTTCTGGTGACGTATTAGCAAGGCATATTCAAGTTAGGACTCATCTTAAGAGGTTAGTGGACGGTGACATTAAGGCATGTTACAGAGAATGCCTCCACACGCTAGTAGCTGTGTCAGGCAGAGTGAAGGCTGCTTGGGGAGCTCTCCTGTGTCACACGTGGCGCAGAGTGCAGGGGATTAGAGAGGAGAGCTTTGCACTGCTACCAGGCAACTGGAGATCACCCCTCCTCTCCTCTCTGCAGTAATCAGGGTGTGGTGTAACCAGGTGCTCTGAGCATTACCCTACAAATGTAAGGCGGTGCACTGTAAGCATACCTGTGGCGGGGTGGGGGTAGAGGAGGGGCGTCCGACAGGGGGCGTTGGATTCCTGCTCCCAGATACCCCTGACATGATCTCCTCTGTGATATCCCTGCCTCCCTGGTTGGGGTCACGGATACGGATCTGGGAGGACAATGGTGCGAAAAACAGACCTCACTAAAGCGGCAGTGTGTTGACGTGGCCCTGCATCAGACATACGCCGTGTGTGTGGTGGGAGGAGGAGGTGGGGGGGGGGGGGGGGGGGGGGGG
>JAODLI010000020.1:4191873-4210031 GCA_027575585.1 Percopsis omiscomaycus
CTGCATTGGATGGTTACGAAATTATGACTCATAATCAAAATCCCTATACAGAATATGAATGGGATTTTTACTTCCGGTACCACACTGTTGAGCTCTATACAGGTGGGGAAGGTGAAATGCATTCTAGGATTTGTAGTTTTATTTAGCCTCTGGCCAAGGTATACTACCAAAAATATCCGTCTCTGATACTACGCATCTCGGTGCATCGGCATTGACCTAATGAGTTAGACAGACAGACAGAAAGGCAGGCAGGCAGACAGACAGACAGACAGACAGACAGACAGGCAGGCAGGAAGGCAGACAGACAGACAGACAGACAGACAGACAGACAGACAGACAGACAGACAGGCAGACAGACAGACTGGGCTTTTGGCGGTATCACGGTGTACTGGGGTATTTAGAAATTCCGACGGTATGATTTTCAATACCGTCAAAAATACCAACGCTTCTCTTTTTATCAAACTGATACAGGGATGCTGTATTGAGGCGATGTAGTGGACAGCAGAGTTTCCGTTAGCCGTTAATTACCAGTTTTTGCCTGGGGAAAACATGCTGGTTATGTAATAATAAACAGGACATTTGTGTTTTGACAGCTACACTTTGTGTCTGCTATTTCTGTAGGACCGTATGCCAGAGTGCTTTGAAATGAGTGATCTTATAACTATGTCTTCTTCGTGCACTAACTGTGTCACAAGCACAATGTTGGTAGGAACAGTAACTAAGTAGCAAATTCGCTGAAATAAAATGTTTTTATGTGCTTTGAACACGAACCAAGACTACAACTTCACACTGCTCATGAGCTTCAGACTAAGGCGTTTCCTGGTGGTTCAGACAAGAAGAATACAATCAGCAGTCTTTTAGAAATACTTTTAGAAAAATACTACTATCGGCACAAACTGTTTCCCATGCGCAATGTAAAAGCAGCTCACAAATACCGCCAAGCTAAGGCGGGGCGGGGTTAAGGACAGAGATGGACAGGAGACAGAGATGGACAGAGATGGACAGAGATGGACAGGAGACAGAGTGATAGAAGAGGAGGCGTGGTGAGCACATTGTCTTAGGACATAGACACACACACGGGCCGTGAATAACAGAGCATGTATTAACAGCCCTTTGTAAAGAGAGAGAGAGAGAGAGAGAGAGAGAGAACAGAAAGACAGATAGCAACACAAGGCCCGCAGGAGAAAGGAATGCAGAGAGAGAGGGAGAGAGAGAGAGAGAGAGAGAGTGGTGAAGAGTGATAGGAGGCAGTGGAGCAAATCAAAGCAGAATTAAGTGCATTTGCATATTTAGATGAGCTTCTAGTCAGCCCTTCTAATTATGTCATCTCCATATTTCATTTGTGCCACTTCTTCCAAATGCTGCCGCCGCCGCAAGGAAGCCGTTTCTCTCTCTCCTCCTCCCTCTCCCTCTCTCCTCCTCCCTCTCTCCCTCCATCCCTCTCTCTCCTTTCTCTCTCTCTCCCCCATCTCTTTCTCCTCCTCCTCCTCCCTCTCCCTCCATCCCTCTCTCTCTCCTCTCTCTCCCTCCATCCCTCTCTCTCTCCTCCTCCCTATCCCTCACTCTCTCTCCTCTCTCTCCTCTCCATCCCTCCTCTCTCTCCCTCTCTCCTGGCTTAGTTATCAGGGTCATTACCATACTCTTGTTACTCTGAGCTCCCATCAGCCCCTGCTCCTGTTGGCCCGCCATGTTTAATGCATCACTATGGATACAGTGCCATGCAAGTGTGTGTGTGTGTGTGTGTGTGTGTGTGTGTGTGTGTGTGTGTGTGTGTGTGTGTGTGCGCGTGCGTGTGTCAGAGGGGACAATGCCCGTTTTCTCTAACAGCATAATAGACATTGTTTGGCTGCATTTTGCTTTCAGTCTCCACTTCCGTGGCGGCACAAGAGAGCCCAGCGCCAGTTTGTGACAGCCATGCGCTGTGCCGCATGTGCATGTGCATGTGCATGTGCATGTGCATACTGGCTCCGGACACACTATTTATGCTCAGTGAAACATTTGTCAACATACAATCACCCAGAAGGTGAAAAATGTCTCATTTGGATGAGCACACAGTGCTTCTAAAAAGAGTATGGTCATTTAAAACACCAAACATTAAACAGAAAGAACCGGAAGTCAACATAGTGCTGCGTTGCAATATCTAAACCCAGGAAACACCTCTGGCTCTCAACAAGACACGAGTCAGCCTCACACTCAAGGTAGTACTGTAATATACCAACAACAAACAGGGTGCGCCATCTGCCATGAGAACATTCACATATCCTCTATAACTATATAATGATTAGCTGATAATGGAACAAACGTGTTAAAAAGGAGGAAATCTCCAAATTATACTTGAACAGTCAAAATGGAAATGGATCAAACTGAGTGGTTCCTAAATAAACACAAGAGTCTCCTCGCAGTCCATAGCAACTGTTCCTTTAATCAAGTCATCTGATCCTGTTTTAATGCCTTCTGCCAATAAATATCTAAAGCAGAGAATACATGACTAAGTTCTCATGTACAAATCGGTGCCCATTAATGAATTGCATATTACAAATAATGCTGCCAAATTGGATAACACACAGGCAGAGAACAGGAATAAAAATAGGTTCCAAATAAAGAGTTTTTCCACAAAAGTCAAAATGGTGTGAAATCCATCAAGACAAAATATACGGGCCCTTGAGGCCAATTTGTTCCTTGTGAGGAAATGGACCTATGTACAAAATGTAAGAGCTTTAGATTAATTTAGGTAAGGGGAGTGGCCTTTCAAAAAAAAAAATGTATCGCACTATTCTAATAAGCTCATCATTTGACCAAAAGCAAACATATTTACATGGAGACACATGCTGGACTTCCCTCTTGCATGCCCTTTAACTGCAACTAGAACTACCATCGCACAAGGGATGGGCAGTGTATTCTATTGGAGCAGAAGGATTTTGACTGGCCCAGCCCACAGTACCTTTCCCATACCTCTGCAATGTCAGTAATTCTAAATAGCAGGACACACCCTGTGTGAACAAAGTACTAGTTCCACTGACGGCACAAACAAAATAACATATGCTACAGTAAATGCAAATGCAAATAAAACATTTACCACAAAAATAATTGCATGAGGTACATCTTGCAGGAAAGGCCGCACACTGCAGATGCACAACACAAATTTGGCCTTTGAGAAAGACAGACATCTGACATACAGCCCTCTGCCAGCCTGTGCTAGCTGCCTTGATGATGCTTATGTAAAGTAGGGAACAG
This sequence comes from Percopsis omiscomaycus, assembly GCA_027575585.1. Lineage (NCBI taxonomy): Eukaryota > Metazoa > Chordata > Actinopteri > Percopsiformes > Percopsidae > Percopsis > Percopsis omiscomaycus. The sequence continues at coordinate 4,195,108 of JAODLI010000020.1, forward strand.
CAGGGATGTTCAGCGGGGGGAAATTACCTGATGGTGGGTTGGTCGAGGGCCCGTGGCAAACTGGTGAGGGAGAGAGAGGAGACCCAGCAAGGAGATTGCAGCAGTGATGGCAGAGGAGAGGAGGGGAGGAAAAACACCACAAGAGATAAACAGATACCAGGTGAGCAATGACAGGCAGACACAGGCATGCTTGGCAGTGCAATACAAAACCACACAAGAGCCAGTAAGCGTCATGATTACAGTCCTCTGATGGCAGTTGATTTGCATTTGCAAATAATTGTCAGTGTTTGTTTAATCTACTTGCCAGATGGGTGGTGTTTTTCATGTCAAAAATTGCATTTTACACCGACAGTGTTTCCATTCAAAATTTCATAAAGGTTATGTGTCAGTGTTAGATGTACAAAGCCATTCACAATAATTTCCCCCTCACAATTCTCTGTAATATTTCTAATATAAAAGGAGTCAAATCGACGAGCAAATGCTCGTCCACAAGCAGTATAATGTCCAGTGAATTTATTTTACTCTTTAAATGGGTTTACTGCAGGGTGCTGTGACACAAATCTATCCTGCAGGATATGTTAATGTCTGGGAAACGCCATGGGCCCCACGTTGGGAAGATCCCAGTGGGAATGGAAATAAGATCTTTTCCCTGCAGGGCGGACCAAGTTTTCACAAATAGTGTGAAAGGTTTCATAAACAAAAACGTGTCTTCAGAATGCCACTGTGAAAAGGCCTCAAGTTGTCAATTACAGAAAAGTATGCCTATTGTGCAATATAATTTCAGTTTCATTGCTTAAACGTTCTGACGTTAGATGTCTTCATTTGTAAACCACACTTTTTTACAAGACTGTACAAAAAACTATGACCCAGGTTTAACAGGTTTAGTGCATTCATAACAAGGAGCCAGTTAGGTAGAAACTGGACAATTGACATGGTCTGTGTGTGTGCAGACGGCCTAATATATATACAGTATAATTAATATATATATATATATATATATATATATACACACACATACACACACACACACACACAGCCATTAAGAGACCACTGCCCCTTTTTAAAAATATCATATTTATATACAATTACATTTATATTTAATATATTTATTTAATATATACTTTTTTTACATTTTTGATATTTATATTTATATTATTAAATTTACAAGAATACGCAGTGGCCTAATTTTTTTTCCTGGGTGTATATAGATATGAAAAAGACACCACATTGATATAGAGTTTAAGCAAATAGTACAATGTTCTGCTGGTAAAACCAAAGGTCAGTAAGCCTGTCTTCGGCTTTGAGCAGCTTTCTTAGAAACCCTGAACTGTCCCATCACTGTCTCAATAACACTGTGATCCTCGCTAGCGATGGCAGTGAAACCTGATCTGTTTGGGTTCACAGACACGTTATACAGCTGACACCAGCAAATTAGCAAGGGAGGGAGAGGTGCTTACCGGCCGACTTTGGGGCTGCGCATTCATTGGCTGTGTCTGAGGAGAATACATTAGAGGGGCGGAGCCAGCATTCTGTCCAGGGTTGTATGGGGACTGTCAAAAAGACCAGGGATGGGTATCGTTAAGAAAGAGACCTTTGGAAGACGGACATCATTTAGTCAATAAGCCATTTCACATGTTCACAGGCTGACAAACATTTCTCAATAATGCATTAGAACAGTGTTTCTCAACTGGTGGGTCCCCACCCAAAAGTGGGTTGTGAGTTGGTGTGGCGTGGGTCGCGGACGTCTTTGATTTTTAGTTTTATACATTTACTGAACTTGGTGTGCTTTTATTTTGTAAGATGCGGAGGTGTAGCAGTGCATATAGACATTGTGGATTACTGCACAAATTGTTTTGTGAAATACATTTGAATGGTTCGGATATTCAATTATTTTTGACCAAATGTGGGTCCCGAGGTAAGACCAGTTGAGGACCACTGCATTAGACAATGTATATTGGTAAAGAGTGTGTGTGTGTGTTGGCGTCTTCAAAGATAAACGGTAACAAACTGAAGGAAGAAGGTGTTTCTCCTTGCGTATTCAGCCTGAGCCAAGTGATTATTCCAGGTTGTGCTGGCTGATAGTGCCATTTAACAAAGGAGACTGCTGAGTGAGTGGAGCTGCTTCAGGGTGTGGCAGTGGGCCATTAGGCCATGACAGAGCAGGGGAATATCTGGGTTGCAATACAGGCCTACACTTCCTACACAGAGGCTTGCCTTGTGTGCTGGAGCAGCCAGCATCGTGGATGCAATGTCATTAACGGGATGTCTTTATGACTAATGAATTAAACTAATTTACAGGGATTCCTAAGCGGTAGGCTGAGGATGTCTGACAGTAAATTCATCCTTAAGATAAATGTAGCCACAAACAGGAACCTGGGTGGATTACAGTGCGATGCTGCATTAGCCAACATATATTCATCTCCATTCTATCAAGTGATACACTCCTATACACATAACCTGCTGCTGTAGGGTAGGGACAAACAGATACAAATGACATAAAGGAAAAACAAACATTGCAGGCAGACCGACACACAGACCAAACTGTCAGAGGATGACGGCGGACAAAGCAACAAACTCACCCCTCCACCTGCCTCCCAGACCTTGGGGTAGCGATATGGGGAAGCTGTGGGTACTGATACCTGAGAGAGCGCTGGGGAGTGGGCATGGCCGGGCGGGGTGCCCGACAAATTAGGGTGTCCCTTTGTGATGTCATGCGCAGTGTAAGGTGGGCCAGCGTGCCTGGGTACCTGCGTCACATAAAGTGGGGAAAAGAGGTTAGACAGACACAACTGTGGATTCATGGAATGAAAGGACACACACACACACACACACACACACACACACACGGCTGGTGGGAAGAACCAGTGGAAAGGCTCCATGGGTCATTAGCCCTCCCCCCCTGCTGAGAATTGTAAATGAAGCGCTCCGTCTTGGGGATTATCTTATGTATGTGTGCAGAGGTAGAGACCAGCGCATGTGTATTATAGACTGCTGGGCTGAGGCAGGCAGGGCCTTGGCCCCCGCTGCAGCCCGCTGTGCCGAGCAGTGCTTGTATGAGGCTGTGGGGGGGCCCCATGCTGCACAAAAACACGGTGTCGGTAAACATTACATACATGTGAGGAATTGGGTGCCTTTGGTAGAACGGAATGACTTGCTAGACATGCCTTGTACGTATGGGCCTATGGAAAAGCTGGCATGGGCTAAGCAAACACAAGCGTTCCACTTGCAAGAGTGAGATCTAAGCCAGGCGTTTGAGTTTGTGGCGTGGCACGAGGTGTCTTGGCTCCGGTCGCTGTAGGCTGGCAGGTGCTCCTTGTTGCTGCAGCAGGGCTGGCAGACCAGGGAACGAGACAGAATACTGCAGGCAGTGAGAAAGCTAGGATGGCAAGGCAAGGCAAGGCAAGGCAAGACAAGGCAGGGCAACGCCCCCCCCCACCCCACACACACACACACACACACACACACACACACTTCTCTACCCAATCTTAAAAGATCAGGATGAGATCATCCAGTCCGCTAGTAAGAAGAGCAGCTTCTAAAAATTGGCATCTCCAAAGCTCTCTTTCCCCCCCACTTAAGTCTCCTCTCCGTGCTACAGGCTACATCCTTGGCTTCTTGGGGAATCGATACCTGCTGTATCTATCTGTCTGCGTGGCCCAGTTCCCTCAGCTGACCCAGGATAAAGCAGCTCATCCAACTGCGGCTGCCAGGGGAGGAGCCCGGAGGACAGAGTGATGGGGTGGGGGAGGGGTGGCGAGCAGCTCTACAGAATGCATACATGCGTGTAAGAAAAAATGGACGTAGGGTGTGTAACGCCGCCCTTTACAAAACAGCGGGCCATGGCCATGGTTCACTTCCACCGATGTTGTCATGATTACAGCCAAGCCCATAGGATGAATGCACATCGATGATAATAGGGAAATCTGAAGCAATAGTGCATTTTAGAAGCTACACACGACAATGAACTAGGCTATCAGCATTTTTGTATGAATGAATGATCTTCCATTACACATCATTAACAGTGTAAAGATTTGTAATAACTGGAGAAATTATTCTGCTGGCTTGTAGTCTGTATTGCAGCAGTAAAAAAGACATTAGTCTTCCATTGTTTAACAAGAGACAGTAAAAGGTTGCTAAACATTGAGCATATTTCCAAAAATAGCAACTGCCTCACTTGTAGTCGTTTTGGTAACATTTCCTTATGCATGAACTAAAATATATCTAGAAAGCCAGATCAGTAGTGGGCTTGACTCCCACCCCACCCCCCCTCACAGATTGCTGCCCTGCAGGTAAATACACATCAGCTCAGCGTGGAACAGAGGAACCCAGCACAGCAGTGGCTCCACAAAACTGAGCTGAACAGGTCAACGGAGATACACTTAGTGAATGCAATGCATGCAATGCAAGGGCCAAAACACACGCATTGTGTCTCTCCGTGGGTATGTATGCAACGTGTGTTTGAGAAAAAGTCTGTAGCCTGTGACTCACGCTGTAGACTGCAGCGACTCCAGGCTGTGTGGAGAAGATACGGTCGTCCAATGAAGGCTGAACCCGTGAAATTCTGGAACGTACTGCATTAAGGAAATTTCTGAAAGGAAACTGAAGGCCAAATAGTTTTCACACAGTAGGGCAAAAGAAAAAAAACGTTTTAAATCACACTAGAGCAAAGACAGGACGAGTGACATTATGTTTGTAGTAAAATGTGTATCTGTAGAAATGGTGAATTCACAACACCGTTGGGCAGCAGATAAACAGCAGACAATATTAAATCATTAACGCTACTGTTACTCTTAAGAGGAAGTTTTTAACAGAAACTCAAACTGGAAGTTCTTTCCTTTTCCCTGATCGTTTGGCTAATGTTATTTTAGGGATTTCCCCCTCATCTCTTACAGCTCTTGCCCCACCAACCCCCTTTCCTGAAATGCCCCATCTCTTAGTACACAGTGTACCAACATCATTCTGCACGTGTTCAAGGGAAATCCCGACATGGATTACTGGATTGCTCCAGTTAACAATGGGGAATAGAGGTTTACAATTGACTATATCCAACACTGGGACCTGACCCAGGAATTGTAGTCAAGGAACTAGGAATTTAGTAACTTATTCAGTCAATTACTTTTTCACAGATGGGACCAGGGCTATATAAGGTGTAGTACTAAATTTGGAGCCGATTGGCTCCAAACCATTTATCAGCTAGAGGGAGAGAGAGGGCAGTATCTGTACTGTTATTCAATGCTATGTCATTACCCTTTTTAATATTGTCTATACTTTTGCACGTAATGCAAAAGTATAGACAATATGACATCGATCACAAAAACCACACAATTTCAAATGATTAGCACCAAAGAAACAGACGAGATTTTGCTTCACACACACACACACAAAATAAATATTCATCTCTGAAACATCTGAAACAAGATTACAATTAATAATAACAATCAAAGCGGTTCAAAGCAGGAAATGGTTTGATGCAATGGACACATGGCTAGAGATCGTGATTTGTAGCGGTTAGTAACCTGCTCAGGCAGTAGTCTGTGACACAGATATGCAGGCTTATACACTGCTGGTCACATGATTTACAGGAAACCAAATGTCTGGCTTTCTTCCTTTCACCTAAATAACGCCTCTCTGCCAGCAGGCTTTGTTCCATGCTCTGCTCTCACCTGCAGGGGCCCTCATTTCTCCTGGCACCCAGCCAGCATCTCCCTCTACACAGAAAGGGGGGAGGGAATAGGAAGGCTGTACCTTAAGAATCCTGAATTCAAATTCGAATAAATAAAAGGGAAGGCCCTGGTTTGTAGCTTGATAATACAGAAACACAATATCACAAAGCAATACACAAACTAGACATTGTTGAGAGTCTGGACATGAGGGAGCACAATTAAACAGGAGTTCATGGTGAACAATCTAGGTCAAACAGAACTACATTTCTGCGTTCACATACTTGGAGTTCCAACCAGTTGGATTTTGCTACATGGAACATTCAGTACCAGACAAAAAATACCACAACAAAGTCATTTCAAAGTTAAGGTGTATACGTTTATATGATTGATAGTGTACTAGACCATTTTAACTGGCCTTAGTAAAGCAAACCAAATCCTGTTTGGCAACACAAGAAAGTGAAAGAAAATCCTAGAAATTAGAGAGTAGCCTACTATTAGACTGAAATCTGGTGAAGGGGAGGATTGAGAGTCCCACTGACCACCACAGCAACTTGAGCCGTCTGGCCTGGCTGACCACCGGTTCACTGGTTGGCAGGGGTGTCTGTGTTGTGGAATGTAAACAGAATGGAGGACGCGAGTTTAAGCCCAGGTGACAGCAGCCGGGACCACACTGCAGGGTCAACAGGTACACGCCCAATGGGGGAAGCAAGGGTCACTGTCAACAGTGCTGGGATATTATCAGGTAAATGTAGACAACTGACACCTTTAGGGATTTGGCAAGGGATGACTCCTGCTAGTATTACTATCTGATCAGATTGAAGCAGTCGCTATTTAGAGTTAAGTTGCCCTCTGGCAATTTCAATGTGCAGAGGCACGGATTTTGTTTGACAGCAATTATTTAGCACATCATGGGCATCAGTTTGTAAGCAGCAGCCATGAATACAGAAGATAACTAGACAAGAGGATAAAGTCAACAGCAACGTTGCTACAACACCATACTGTTATGAAACCTGGATTCCACTGCTGGTTGTACAATCACATAGCCTAGGCCAGGTTCAACCTTTCAAGTACATTCCCACTTGTCACAGAGATTCAAGGTTTTCCCCCACACAGTTTTGACTACAATCCAAACCAAGCAATAGTTTAGAATAATGAATCAACTCTTAATTTGAACCAATACTCTGTAAATGTATGCAAATTATAAATAAAAATAATTTGAAATCAATATTTTGGATTACTTGAATCGATTTGTGTAACATAAGTGTGTGGCTAAGATGAGCATCAATCATAAATTGTTTCATCATACACTGGTAAAAACACTCATGGGAGTCAATAAAATGTGTTTCCATTGGATAAAAAGTTGCCAAATCACAGAGTAAGGGTGTGTCTGATGGTAACAGGCGGCAACAAACAGATGCAGATACTCAAGGGTAGGAAATGTGTTTGCTGCAAAAGCAAACTGGGAAGGTGCATGTTTCCCGTCAATCAAACCTTTCCTGGTGCTGGTTAAGTCTCCCAAATGTCCTTAGCAAAGTTGACGAGAGGAGCTACAGCACACTGCTGAGTGTTTGTTCAGCGTGTTTGACAGGCGGTTGGAGGGTGGTATCCTTCACTCCCGGCTAAACGCCCACTTTGCAAAAAAGCTCTCCTACCTCAGCTACAACCATGAAAGTGGCTGACCACACTAATTAAAACTCAGTCGTTAGTTTAATATTCATTAATTTTCCGCTTGAGCAGAGGAAAGCACAATTTCATCTTAAAGGCTACAGTTATACTAATTCAGAAAATTGCACCGTCGGTGTAAAATTAAGACACATTACAGGCAGGAAATGTAATGATTTGGATAATATAATATTTGGCTCCCAAGTGAAACCAATTGAAAACCACTGCTTTGCAACATATCTGTGTACTACTTCTCCAGAGATCATAAGGTAGCTGATGCCACTCCTTTACTCCTGTACAACTCATTTAGAGCCATGGTAGAGGAAAGGCTGCCCCTGCTCCATCATTAGCTTACTGTAAAGCCACTTAAGCGCTGTGCAAGTAGGAGGGAGAGGTAAGACTGACAGGATGGAATAGAGCATTATACTATAAGCACTACAAGAAATACAACCAAGAACACAAAAAGCAAGAAAGAAGGAATGCCATACTCTCCCATCAAAACCATGGGAATTGGGAGAGATCTCGATACATTCTTTTAGTGACCTGGCAGTTGTGCATAAATATTTGAGCGATGAAAAAGCATTGTTATATTATTATACAAGAATAAAACAAATATCTGCTATCAATGTGGCAGTGCAGTATAGTCTTACATTATCAATCCCAACCCACCCACAGCAGATATCCATCCGTACAGACCCTTGGCAATGGTCCAGCCTCTGCCCTCAGTGCAGAATACCTGGACCTCCCAGTTCAGTTCAGAGTGAAGGCACAGGAAGTGAGTGGAGACAGGCCAGATGGCGCAGACACAAGCCTTCCTACTCTCTGCTGGGTCTCTCACTCTCAAACATACACCATTGGCTAAACACAGAGCTCACAAAGCTTTACTGCCTCCCTGCTGGCGCTGGGACAGTACTTACAATGGATGGTAGGCTGGGGGATTGAGCTCTACTAAGAATCAGATCATTGAGCATACTCATTCTGAAGACATTTATTCACATCATTAGCCCACTGTCTTTATCGAAGCATGGCCTTAAACTTTGCATGGACAATAGAAATGAGAATATGCCCCTACAAAGCATGAGAATATATAGCACCGACAACAAGGCAACAAAAATGAATCATTTAATTTTAAACACACGTTCAAGAAAAGAGCTCAAGTAACCATTCATGCCAATGGGGCAGCGATTCTTTCTGCCGTTCATATTCAAAGTAATACTGTATGATATAGGCAGTCACCTGCTTAATGTAGAATTAACATGACAATGGACAGACCTATTTACTCCGATATCAAAAAGGTAAACCCAGAGACAATTGAGAAAACACAATGAGATGTTCTACTTGCAGCAAGTAAGTGCAGCACAAGCTTACATCAGGGAATTAGGTCTGTGACAGGCCACCTCACACCTTAGACCAGCTAGATAGATCTGGGTTGCAAAATGAGGGGTGTGGGTGAACTTAATATTATAGACTAGGGTGTGCTGGTGAAGCTCCATTTCTGCCACACAATCTGAACAGTACAACTCAGCAGTTTATTTATACCCCCCACAGTGAGTGGACTTATCATGTCAACATGTAGGCTGCACGCCTGTCTTAGAATATGGGACTGTGAACCACCAGCTCTGTAGATACTTTACCTACTGCACCTGTAACTCCAATCTTTGCTTCTACCAAAATGTATTAGCAAAGCTTTGTTTCATTTCAGCGGTCTTTACTAGTCCATGCTGTTCTTTTTTATGAGAACCCAAATAGGGACCAGGAATAAGAAAGAATCTTAAATATCAATAAAAGGGTTAGGGACAGTAAGGAGAGATACAAATAGTGTGTGTGTGTGTGTGGGGGGGGGGCTTTAGTTCCCTGGTCTAGGCCAGCAGCAGGTTGAGGGAGGGAGTGAGAACTGAGCCAGGCTGGCTGACCTGGGCCTTTGTTGGCAGATGGTGGGAAGCGCTGCCTTGGCCTCTCACTCTGAATGCTAAGCAGCGCTGCCATTGTCCGGGGAGTGCAGCAGCAGCCGCATGCACTGGGTGTTTCTTTGGAAACCAGGAGCAGAAACACCACCCCCCCCACCACCACCCTAACACACACCTCATCTTCCTCACTCTCTGAAACACTGTGCATCTTAATCCACACACACACCAAGAGGAGAAACATCCCAAGTGGGAAATCCCATCCACTGGGAGAGCAGGCCAGACAGAGTGTAACATGCACCCACACTCCTGACCTCACAGGGCAAGGAGAGCAAATGTGCTCTCACAGTCCTATTGAGGGTTTTATACACACTTGACAATCACATCACAAGGATTTTTTTTTTTTTTTGGTGCTAGACTACATAAGACGGTGAAAACAGTGAAAACCCCAGGTGGCTGATAATTAGATGGTCAAAGTATGTTATAAACTTTCGCTATTTAAGCAAAAGTAATTTATCATTATCAAAAGCTGAGTAAATAGAACTATTGAGATATTATGTAGTTTCACAACTAGCTAAATCTAATTTATATTAAATTGCAATGCCGTAATAAGTGCCATGTTTAGCAATTACATAGCTATTACTGTGATATTCAACATATGCTTGCATACTGAGAGGAGAGGGATTATTCCAATAAATATAGAGGGTAAAGGTGATTTAAATATTAGTAGTAGTAAATATTAGTAGTAGCCTAGTAAACCAGTAAGTTAATTAAATCAGTCAATATGTTTTTAAGATTGGAGAATAAACACTGTACACTGAATGAAAGGTATAGAGAACATGCTGGCTTTTGTGTCTTTAACAAATGTGTCATTACAGGCAAAAGATGGAGCAGCATTTGTCAATGCAATAATAAGCTATTTACTGTCCCTTACATATGTTGGTAAAACAGAATATATCTGGTTGTTGTGGGTCGAAAATGTCATTTTATAAGACCACACATGCAACAAGAGATTAACAAACTATCCTACATAATCTCAAACTAAAACTAGTGCCACTTTACTGTAAATAAAGCAAGGGGGTGACATGAACTTGTTGACTTGACTGAAAAGTAGGACCATTATACAGCACACAAGCAATATCAAGAGGACTTGATAACCTACATCTACTGTCGTGATGAATATATTCATTTGGTGGCGCAAGATCAGATAGAACCCACTATTTTATTTAATCGACTAGTTACAAACGCACTCAAAAATAGAAAAGTCATGAAGTGCCAATGTCATTGAAATGTGGTGACTACCGTACCGGCTTACAACCGGCTGTCGCGAAGCTCACTGAACCAGGCAGTGACAGGCCTGTCAAAGAGCACTGTAGCGCCCTATCAAAATGCTAACATTGCTCCACTAATGTTATTGTAGGTGGTGATTGAGTCGTGCCCAAAACCTGCCCTTGCATAGGCTATCGGTTACATTAGCCGCATTATTAAGCACCGGTCACCACCCCGAAATGGACGAAACTAGCTGTTATGCGACGTCTTCCCAGACTTGCCCTGCCTGCCTGGCTGCCTAGCTGGCTGGCATATAGCAACTAACTGAACAAAGCCGGTAACCGGTGTGAGAAGCCTGAAAGCTTGCCAGTGGTAAAGCTTTACCGAGTCTAATAATATAACAGTTAGTTGCACGCTGATTACTGCAAAATATCCTGGCATGCTGAACAGCAATTAACTTCCCACTAAAATTAGAAATGCAATTAGTGAAACTGACGTTATCCTAATTCAAGTGGAATTAACGCTAGTCACAGCGCGGCACCCGGCAGGCTAAGCTACTGTTAGCATGCAAGCTATTGACTAGCTAAATGTCCCCTCCCCTCCCTATCCATCCGTACAAGTCATTCCCGCTACCCCATCTAACAGCAATTATCATTAAGAAAACACCCAAAATGTGCATCTTACATTTACAGAGGAACAGGAAAGACAGTAGAACAATAAGGCAATTCATGACACTGAAAGGATACTGAGGTGGCGGAACAGCGGTCTGCAGAGGAGCGGTGGGAGCTCCCGGCGGTAAAGACACGGAGGTCAGGGTAGCCCGCAGTTGGCTCGACGGAGAGGGGCCAGATCCAGGTCCGCTAACTGCGACAGTGGCGGATTTGGGGACCACTTTCGGTGGCAAACTCATCGCAAAGAAATAACAAATGAAAATACACTAATAAATACTGATACAAACAAAGTCTAGCTTGCATACATCTAGCAAGCGTTGCAGATTCTTCACGCAGGCCCAAAATCTCTTTGACGAACTAGGATAACGAGATCGAATAGCAACACAAGCGTCTTTTTCATGGAAAGTCGCTGTTCGGATCAGCGGTGCTATTCATGGGGACGGTTGGGAGGTTTGCCTCCCTTGCCCGCCCGGAACCTCCAGGGATCCGGTTCGGTTCAGTTCTTCGAAAATGTGGCAGTTATCTCGTCTCCTTAAGCAATTTAGATTTGCTTCTCAGTCAACGTGTTTTCTATCATTTTTTCTCACGGAGATGGGAGACTTCGTCAACATGGCGTTGCGGCCGCTTCCAGCAGTCCGGGCAGGACAGATGAGTCGGCAATTCTCGGCCAGTTACGGATATGCTCGACTTATCAAAGAAAGCTATCAAAGCCTGATCTGTTTCCATATGTCATTAGAACAACTTGATCTTGATTCTTATATTGAGATTCAAAGTTTCCAAAACAACGTTATAATTGAAAAGACATAACCTTTTAAAAATGTAATATTTACGGTTAATTCATTAACGAAATCAAAGTAATACATTCTAATTTTGTAAATACATTAAATGCTAGATTTGGGGATTTATTACAAGTTACATTTTATCTTTGTTCTCAAAGACCAGAAACATAACTTAATGGCAAACCTTTAATTTATTTTTATTTACCGCCACCTAGTGTTGAAATGTATCTGTTGCATTACATGTTTTCGGTTAAACCCTACAGTCTATGGTTAAACCCAGTGCAAGGATTGGTTACTGATGTAGTTATTGATGCACGTTACAATAGAGCTGAGCCTAGGGGTCCACGTTCTACATTTCACCACCACGTTTCACTTATTAATTAGACATGTCAAAGCACATAGGCTAAACAAAGAAAAATTGAATACATTTAGTTATAGTACATTTTACAGTACAAAATATTTCTCAATGAAGTCTTAATTGCAAAAATATCTATGGCATTGATGTATCTTACATTAGCAAATTAGAATGTGACATATAACACACATAATATTCAAATTATTTGCATTTTAACTTAACATTCTTCTCAATATTGAAGGAACCCTTTTTTATAACTTTTTGAACTATAGTAAGAAGAAATGTCATTGTTTGAAAAACATGTTTTACTGTATATCCTTTGACAGAATCTGAATACAACATTTTTATATAAAACCATGAAAATACTCAATATCTTGTATTTTATCGCGTTTATAATCTTTTCAAGCTACATACATTTAAAGCCCTCCATTCATTGTCATACAAATGTACAACCACTAAATAAACTACTAGACAAAGCTAAAAGTAAATACTGCTAAGAGTATCACTTTAAGTGATAATGACACTTTACATTTAGTTAAACCTATGACCCTGTACTGTAGCTTCCTTACCTCAATATAGTCAACACACTGACGGGGAAAAAATAATCCATAATCTTTATCCGCCATTGACATTTTTGTTCTCTCAAAAACATACTTCCAATGTGTCTACAAAGCTTATCATCATCTCTACTTGTAGTATGTATTCTCAAATTATTCCAGTTTGCAGAACTAACTGTAATGTTTCATGTGAGATATTTTTACGTTTTGGATTAAACTTGAAATATACATTAAATTAAATAATTTTAGAAAATATACAACCAAAATCGGACTTTCTAGACACAACATAATTATTTCAGTGTAAGGACTTAATATTGGGGTATAGGAAAGCTGCAGAGTCGAGGGTTTAACATAAGTTCAATTCTACTATAAATGTGAGTGGTTTCCTATTTGTGTAACCATTCGTTTGGTTTCCAGTGTACAGAGTCCATCTCATAGAATTTATTGTCAGACTTCAATAAGAAAGCATAAGTCTTTGTGGAGGACATTGGAATGCAGTCATCCTTTATGCAGTATACCCTGATATACAACCTGAGAAGCATGGAGTGACAAGGCAGTTGGGATTGTTCAGTAAGTGGTTTAGAGTCTTGCGTTCTCCCTCTGTGGAGCCTTTGTCACCATCTGTGTGTTTTCTTTCTCTCCATTTCCACATTCTACCTGTCGAACATGCGTTCTGTACAGTGAGGCATCACCAGAGCTCGCACTTGTGTTTGGGGTTCATGGGGGCGTCTACTTTGCAGCCAAAGTGCTTTGAGAATTCCTGTGAATTGGAGATGGTGCCAATTACTCTGAATCTTGATGGACTGTGGGGATCTGTGATTATGCCCTCATGTGAACTCTCAGGTGTCCTGACAGAGCACCAAACCTGCGATTATATAAAGAGACACAAATGAACAAAATGAAGAATTATTAGTTTGTTTTAATTATAATATAATATAACAATCATCCTAATTATTATTATTATTATTAGTAGTAGTAGTAATAGTAGTAGTAGTAGTAGTAGTAGTAGTAGTAGTAGTAGTAGTAGTAGTAGTAGTCGCACAGAAACAACCATGGTAAAGCAAATACGACACCAACCTGGGCAAATCCAACAAAAAACAACTGATGGTTGGTCATCCCCAGGGCAGGTAATGTGGGCTCTTCTCCATTCTTTTCAGTCCACTTCACATATGCCTTTGAAGCAAAAGATATAAAGGTTTACTATATCCAAGAAAAGTATATCCCATATACAGTACATAAGGACAAATACAAGAGTTTTGTTAAAAACATCTGCAGTGTTGTATCGTCAAGGTAAGCTAACATGCATAATTCCACATGATTTGCTTTTCTCCTTCATAAACTACTGTATGACTTTTTAATTAATGGAAAGAATGTATGTAAGTAAAGTATTAGGCCTAGATGAAGGCCAAGGCACTCACGATCACCTGTTTTTTTCCCATGTTTATAGAGCTCATACTGCTGCTTACTGATGTGGGCCAGAGTGGCCCAAACAAACGCATAGGATCATTTGGAGATAGGTCTGGTCAGTGAATAACTGGAAGTGACATTGCGCATTGAAACTCGGTGAAAACAAACGGCTGTCAAAATCAGTGTTTGACATTTCCTTGTAGTGCATAGCAGCTCTAAGCGAAATAATTTAAAATGCTGAAAAGTTGTTGTGCCTCACGCTCAGCTGCTAGGTTTTGACCAAGTTGTCAAGCCACTGCCTAATATGACGTCACACCGACCAGACGAACATGAGACTTTTTCTGACCATGTAAACTTTTGATTTTCTCAGAGACCATGATAGGAATTGTGGAAGTAATTGCGTAGCGCTGTCTGTATAGGGGGGTTGTCGGAAGGTGTGGTTCACGGACTCAGGGATGGTAAACAGGTAGGGGCAATTACTAATCGCCTGTCTACCTAGTAAAAAGGAGCAGCGGCAGAAGACCAGGGAGGAGAGACACGAACACGGGAGCGACACGCTGGACCTTTCGTGAGACCTAGGACCAGCGGTGGCTCCAGAAAATTTTGATTGGGGGGGGCAATGAGGGGTCCTGGTCATTTCAAGGGGGGTCTCATGAA
>JAODLI010000020.1:4214386-4233066 GCA_027575585.1 Percopsis omiscomaycus
TTACTTACAATTTCTAAGTGCAAAAACTTTCCTAGGTTTTCCCAAGTAAATAACACTCAAAATTTTTTTCAGTGTACCCTCTGCTGACCCATATAGCTCAGCAGTAGTTTTCGGAAATGACATGAGCAGGCATATCAGTGAGCCAGTCAGATGTAGAGGAAATAACGCGATAATAACAAATCCAACATGCATAACCCTCGTTATGCAGTGAGAGTGGAGAGAGAAGGTACAAACACAAATTGAACAACAATTATTTATATGTATTTATATTTATATGTATGTAAGGCAAACTTTTACTAGTGCTGAAGAACACACATCTAGTAGTTGTGCTTTGCTGTCTCTCTATAAAGCTTATTTCAAGGCTTCAAAATACCAAAGTATAGAAAAAAGTAATGTAGGGTGGTCAAAATGAGGCAGCACAGCCTTTTTTGTTTTTCCCAAAGGGATACTTCTGCTGATCAGGTGAAGCCTTTTCCCCCCCTCAAAATACCAAAGTATAGAAAAAAGTAATGTAGGGTGAACTCAGTGTCTTATCTCTTGGAAAGTTACAAAATAAGGAAAAACAAGAAAAAAACAAGGTAAGTGGCATATCAAATCTTACTTCTCAATAATAAGGTTGATAAGAAATAATATATTTTTTTTGAAATAATCATTCATAACCCATATATTGATGGCCTCTGTCAGATTAAATGCTGATATTTTGCTAAATAATCCAGATTTATATAAAAAATGCATTTTAGTTACTGGCCCAATTTACCTTAATGTGTTAGATAATATGGGCCATTAATTTCAGTTAAAATGGGCCATCTTCTGAGTTGAGTTTAAGCAGAAATAATGGTGGTTCCTCTTATTAAAAAATATTTATATTTTTAATATATTTTATTATTGCATTTGTGACATACATTTTTCACATTTTACCTTCTAAATGTTTTTGTATGTGATCTGTGTTCATATGTGCTCGACTATGTTTGTGTGTGCATGTTAGTGGGTATGTGTATGTGTACACACAAACATAGTTGTGCACACATGGGCTCACACTAAATTGATGTTTCAATGTAATTCAAATGCAATGTTACACTGTTACATTATAAAATTAAAAATAAATAAATGTGTTTTATCAGAACACTCTGTTTCACTTTGCAGTGTGACTGGCCCATTTTTGCTGATCAACCGGCCCATTTTACCTGAACACTGCTCATCTCAGAAAATGTGAGACTGCTAATGTTTCAAAACCTGTAGGGCCTGAACAGTTATATTTTATTACATAAATTCAACACAAAGATGTTAAAAGCATATTAATTAATAATCATAAGAAGACAGTTAAATAGGCTACATAGGTTTTTTGTCCCAAGCGATTAACCAAAAAGTGGCCCAATTTGCCTGATATCACCCTACCTGAAAGGTATGTGACACAAAATAAAATAATAGTTTCATTAGATTTCATTGGAATAAAATGTATCCCTCATATTTAGTTAGTATTATCCCTTATATTAAAGAAACCTGCTAATGGAAAACATGTTATATACAGTATGTTATATACTGTATATGTGTGTTACTGAATTTTACACATATAAAAAGACATTTTATAATTTACATACAGTACCAGTCAAAAGTTTGGACACACTTTCCCATTCACTGGTAGTGATACTGACTGGTACTGTAAATATATAACATATATATTGATGTATATGAATATATAACATTTTTAATTAAAATAATGTACAAAAGCCGCAATGTTAAACAATGATATTCAAAGAACAATTTAGTGACATAAAAGCTTACTGCTACTTACGTTATGAACTGATTTCTTTCCTCCTTCCCTTGTAGAATGGACTTCAAAAATATTCCACCTTTGTTGTTTGGGAGCCGAATGTTTTATGCACACAGATGTTAGTCTCCTACTCATATTAAATCCTGCTTGTATAAGGATTCTGGATTAACTGCAACAGCCATTAGCAACATCTGCCATGGCAAAAGTATGAGCCCCTTCAACAGGAAACTGTGTGCATGTGTGTGAGTGCGTGTGTGCAGTAGATGTTCCAAATGTCAACTGTGATGTGTCTATCTGAGTGCAAAGCGCAAAGCGCAAAGGAGACACACAGAAGCTGGGTAGCGGTGAAAAAGCGTTACGCACACTTGTAGCGTATTTAATAAAGAGATATCCAAGCTCAGTAAGGGAACAACTGGCGTGGAGAGTGGTAGCAACCAAACAATCACTGACAACTCCCCTCATCCACCCTCCTGCTTATGGCCACCAGGAGAGGGTAGATGAGTGGATTGAGAACAAGTGTGTAGCTGCTGGGCTGCGCTGGTTGTGTGGACGGCCGACGGCAAGTGGTTTATTACACCGGCGAGCTCGAACCGGGAGGAGCGGTGGCTCTGGTTGTCATCAACGTGTGGAACTCACCTACTAATGCTGGGTTTGTAAATAACTGTACACAAATGAATATATGGGTAGCGAATATGGATGTTAGACTATAGAATAGAATAGAATAGAATAATATTCAGTGACCACTAGCGAATTCCGTGACCGCAGAGGTCGCTGTTGCACATTTAAACGCTGATTGTATTTGCTTCTTATGGGAAAAGAAGCAATAACGGGGGATATTTGTTCTCGTTATGAGCCCCTCTGAGATTGATCCAACTATGGTTATGTTTTTGTCCTTGTGCCCACATGAGGTAAAAAATAATACTAATTGTTAATTCATAGTAGATTAGTTAGTTGATAGATTGTTAGTACTTCAACATGGAGTATAGGTGTGGTGGACAAGAATGAATCCAACGCCGATGTAGGCCTACCGCACGGTCTTTTTGATTACACACAAGATCACGACCCTGGCCGTAACCCCTGTGTTTTTCTTTTCCCTTGTCTGTGTGTACGCACGTGTGTGTGTGTGTGTGTGTGTGTGTGTGTGTGTGTCTGTGTGGTGGGCGTGGCATACTCTCTTTCTCCCAGCTCCTGATTCTCCTCTCATTCACCTGCTCTATACCGTCAGATGGTCTGGAATAGAACTAGCATGGAAATTAAGTTAGCAGTATCTCCTTTTGCCTCACATTGCTCCAATGGTTTGATGTTTTTCTTATTTTCACCTACTGTCAATCTACCAATCAACTCTGTTTGATATCAGATATTCTTCTACTCATCGCCAGATCGCTGCCTCACCGACAGTGAATAATTTCCTGCCTGCCTGCCTGTCTGCCTGCTTGCCAGTCTGTCTGCCTGTCTGCCTGTCTGCCTGTCTGTTTGCCTGCCTGCCTGCCTGTCTGTATGCTTGTCTGTTTGCCTGCCGTCCTGCCTGCCTGCCTGTCTGCCTGCCTGCTTGTCTGTATGCCTGTATGTCTGCCTGTCTGTCTGTCTGCCTGCCTGCCTGCCTGCCTGCCTGTCTGTCTGCCTGCCTGTCTGCCTGCCTGCCTGCCTGCCTACCTGTCTGCCTGCCGTCCTGCCTGCCTGCTTATCCATAGCCACGCTCACCCCCAGTCTTGGACTTCCCTCATATCAAACCACGGCCCCCTTGGTCCCCCCGGTCACCTGGCTCCCTTCCCTCAGCCCCATTCAATTGCCGAACATCTAGTCAATAAAAACTATTTTCTCAAACTCACTTCCTGTGTCTGTGTCCGCATTTGGGTCCGTCAAGCACCTCATTACAATCACTGGTCACATGAGAAGGTTTCATGTATTCATTGATTGCAAGATAAAAGAGATACACAATACCTGTGTAAAATGTGTATATAATACCATATCTGGAGACAGGTATAGTATTAGTGGTGCAATGTGATTGATTCAATCAGAGGTTTAGGGTAAAGATCAAGGAATAGGGCCATTTGGTGGAGAAGGTATTTGATTAAATAATTGTATATAGCCTATACCCTCTGAATTTGTGATGTCAATACAAAAGTGAGGCAGGGAAAATGCAGGTAAGGTAACAATGTGACACAGTTTTGGTGTTGTCTATATCCAAAAAGAATAAGATTGTTTAAATTCAGCCAAAATACTTATATGATAATAATATAGCCTACTAGCTAAATTTTATTCATGCATTCTGTTCTGTTGCTGGGTCTCTCAAAACAGTGAGTTTTCACTAGATCAGATTTTCCCAGTGTGTCGCTCAATAAATTACATGTACTGTGTGTTGTATACCTCAAGTTTATCTGTTCTGTTTCATTTAATAAAATTCTGTAAGTTATCAGGTTTATTTTCTAGTTTTTTTTGTATCTTTTGTTCCGACAGTAATCCCCTTGCATTTATTCTATACATGGTCTAAGCCCAGGCAAAAAGCAATCCCCTTTTATCAATCAGTGTTCTGAGGCTTATTTGTTGTTGTGTGTATCATAAAATGCATGATGATGATTTGATGCCTCAGTGTTAAAATATAAATGTTTGACTCATCAGTGTCATATTGTACTTTGCTATTTATATTTCATACAATCCTTCACATTTTACGTACGGTCAACAAGATACTGTATGGGTACTTCTTATGTAAATTCGCTTTCAGGTTGAAAAACCACTTGTTTTTGTACATGCACAATACTACCACAAAGTGGCGCTGTAATGCTTTTTGTCAAAGCGACTCTAATATTGTGAGTCAAAATGTTTGGTTAGGGTATAATTCCAATGAAAAAATATGTATTACATTTTCGAATACATAAAATATTAAGGAGATGCTTTGGATTTGCATAATCAGAAGAAATACTTACAGAACTGTTCACATAGTGATTTGAATGAACTCCAAAACAGTTCACAAATGTTGTTCTATTTAGAAAATATCGCTGTTATCCCTACAAATTGTCAATCTAATATAGAAAGAGACATGAACTGGATTGGAACAGACTGGCTACTAGCTGGTGCCTGTCCTCTTCTCAAGCCCCGCAGTCTATAATAATTAATTTTCAACGATGTCTCGTTGAACAGATCAAGCAAGGCTCTGAATTGCAGTTGCAGATGTGTCATTCCCAAGTGGAGCTCCATTTGTCTGTCAGAACATTAATTGTACTTCTCTTGTATTAGACACTAGTGTAGAAGGAGGACATGATAAATATATGTGTGATAGAAAACTGGATTATGATAAGATTGTGCAAAATTAGCATGCTTCTTCCTTAGTAAAAACCTAGTAAAAATAACATTATTGACCTATTTTGAGTCTTGGAAATCTGCCCACTTCTTTGTATTTTTCATTTGCATACCAAATATTTCTCAGCCAGTGGTTGCTAGTGCTACCAACTTAAACCCTGCAAGACTTTCCATAGTACATACAAAATTACAATCAAGACAGAACCCCAGGGGGAAAGTGGAGTGCAGCATCTCATTTTGCGATGTTCCACATAGGGCAACATGCCCTTGCACTGCCTGCCAGGATATCAAACCAGGAGTACTAGAGAAGGGAAACTAGAAAGTTAACTGGTGCCAACTGACAAAATGGTGCCCATGTGATTGTAAGATTTAAATGGAAATGCCCTGAGAGCGATTAGACATTCGGAGCATTCCCGGAAAATGCACTGGTGGTTAATACTCAATTACACTGCGCTACAAGTCCACAATGTTTTGCCACTTATGGAAGCCCAAAAGCTATGGAAACTGTCTGTGTCAATATACTGAAGGTCAGCTAAAAATAACAAGGAACAATAATAACAATAATAATAATAAGGACTATTATTAAAGCATCACTTACCAACAGATTTAAACAAACCTACATAAAATGTATATAATATATCGCACAGTCCACCAGAAATGCTTTAGGATCCAGTCAATGCCAAGCCTTCCAGCTGCAATGTACATTTGTGCAGCTTAACACCCCATGATGAGTCAGATAGACAATGACTGACTGAGGCCCCTGACTGCATGTATTGTCTAATCATTAGGCTCGAATGGGTGGTCAAAATGAGGCAGCACAGCCTTTTTTGTTCTTCCCAAAGGGATACTGCTGATCAGGTGAAGCCTTTTCCCCCCGTTGTTCTCTGCCGACCTCTGACCTATTTAAGTGTATAGAGAGAGACATCTGGCCACGGCGTGTCCGCTAAGAGCTACAGTACTTAAACCTTGTGGTCTATATAGGTCAGCGAATGGTCCTAAATCTCACTGTTAAGGCATAGAGATAATGAGAGAATATATGAGCGCATGTGTTTGTATGCATCCAGTCGAGCATACAAGAGCTGTGTGTGTTTCTGTCTGTGTAAATGCGTGTTTTACTTTGTGTGTGTGTGTGTGTGTGTGTGTGTGTGTGTGTGTGTGTGTGTGTGTGTGTAGTAGATGCACATTCACTAATTGCAACATTGATTTGTGTGTCATGAGATGTCAATGGGGAATTCCATCTGTTGCCATTGTTCTATAATGCTTGTTTAACAATTCATCTGGTTTCTCAGAACTCTTGACATTGCGCCATGTAGGGATAATGCCCTTACATTATCCCTCCTATTAGTATTGTATAACTGGAAAATAAAAACTAAGGTCAGCTTTAAAGCATTCTCTAAAATCAGCCAGCAAAGAACAAGCCATTTTGGTAGGTAGAGCAATATTCTTGGGCTTATAAAACTTTTATAGGGAACACAAAGATGTCACAATGTGTCAGGTCAGTCTGTATATTTATTTGTCTGTCCTTTCCAAAGACCATCCCACTTTTTCACTCTCAATAGATTCTGTCAATTGTCAACCATATAACTCTGGGTGGCCCATTGATTCTCAACCCGAGCCTGAGCCTTTTGAGTCAGAAGTGTTAAGCTGACCTCTCTAATATCTGTGGACTGTGGAGGAGGTTTGATCTGTTGGGCTCATGTAGTTTGACACAGATTTAACAGGCAGTGGTGCCTTGGGGGTTTGTAGGATTGACACTGCTTGGTTTCATCTAATTGTAGAGAGTTCAGAGGGCCCAACTCTTCCTGACCCCTGTCTGACGCCCATAATCCTGCCAGCCATGGCTTATGGTCAGAGTCAGAGTTATCAATACCACATGCATGCACACACGCATGTACCCGCGCGCACACACACACACAGACATACAACCACCAAATGCTACAGTACAGTCAAAATGCTTGCATTAATCCTAACTTTATTCATGCACAACAATGCTTTCCTGTCATCGCATTGGTAAACATAGTCATTTTGTGTATGAGATGAACAAAATAAAATTACAAAAATGTAGAGATGCAAATACAGTGAGTTGTATTCTGCCAGGCTCGGTCCCAGCTACCTTTAAAACAGCTAGAGTCAGACCGCTACTCAAGAAACCAACCCTGGACGCATTTGCAGCTCAGAACTACAGACCAGTATTTCACCTTTCTAAAACACTTGAACGCGCAACACAACCTCCTGGACCCAAACCAGTTTGGTTTCAAGGCTGCTCACTCTACTGAAACCACTGTTCTCATGGTGACAGAAGCCCTGCACACTGCTTAAACCTCCTACCTCTCCTCAGTCCTCATTCTCTTAGACTTGTCTGCAGCATTCGACACGGCAAACCACCAGGTCCTTCTATCGACTCTTGCTGAGTTGGGCATTGCCAACTCGGCGCTCTCCTGGTTTGAGTCCTATCTGACAGATCGCTCCTATTGAGTCCTCCTGTTTGGACACCTGTCCAAACCCTGCCCGCTCACCACTGGGGTTCCGCAAGGATTGGTGTTGGGACTCCTATTCTTCTCATTGTACACTAGATCACTTAGCTCTGTAATCTCTTCACACAGATTCTCCTACCACTGCTATGCCGACAACACCCAACTCTACCTCTCCTTCCCTCCATCTGACACGCAGATCTCAACTAGAATATCTGAATGTCTCGCTGACATCAGCTCAACCTTGAAAGGACAGAGCTACTCTACCTTCTGGGAAAGGACTGCCCTCACGTGGAACACCAACGTGTTCTCCTGTCCAACTGCAAAGAGTTGTCCTGGACAACCACCGACCTGAGCCTGCAGATTCTCCTTCTACAACATCAGAAGGATAAGGCCGTTCCTTACAAAAGAACCGGCACAGATCCTGGTCCAAGCTGTAGTAATCTCATGTCTAGACTACTGCAACTCTCTATTTGCCCTACTACCGGTCTCTGCTTCCAGACCCTTACAACAAATCCAAAACGCAGCAGCATGTCTAGTATTCAACCAACCGAAGTTCTTCCATATAACCCCCCTCTTCCTAGATCTTCACTGGCTCCCTATCTCACCTATCCTCTATAACAATACTTTGTCCTCTGTCTATTCTCCTTTCCTGTAAAAAAAATCCTCCTTTCTACTCTCTACTCTACTCCTTTCCGTAAAAAAAGATTATATTAAGAACTTGCTGGTATTTAGGCTGCTAGCAATTAATGACTTATTTAGGGATTGAGTGAAATTTTTTATGGTAATTAAGTAATGTATACTGAAAAATGAAAAGAGAAGTAATCAGGATGACATAATGCTGTCCTTATGCTTGCAAGAACCGGTGGATAACCAGTTCAACTATTGACAAATGTACTGATTGTAAGTTGGTTTGGATAAAGGCGTGCTAAATGTTGTAAATGTAAATGTATTCCAATATTTCAAGGCCTCATGTCATTTGCTTGTCACTTTTCAAATGTAATTTTGGACTTTTTCTCGCTTCGAGCTTAACATTCCTTTTGAACATTGGCTATTGACTGGGAGTGGAAAGGATAGGTCAGAGATGATTGGCAATCCAGAAATGATGTCACACCAAACAGGACTATCTTGTTTTACACAATACAGTTTTTGGAATGTCTGCAAATGTAAAACAGATTTAAAAAATATTCCAGCCCTTTTAAGTCCCTTCAGACAACACTTTTTAATGACATGCCTCCTGGTCTGTAGGTCCTGACTTCAACCACAGTTATCAATGTCCCCTGTGTTATCGAGGATGACAGCATGTCGACAGGCATTGATTTTTAAGTCAGCGGCTTCACACAATCGACACTTCACACTCACCACATCCTTCCTCCAGAGTCAGAGCGTCAGTAGCCACTCAGTGGAGTAAAAACAAATCTGACATTTGAAATAAAAAGGGCATTCATGGAAATGCCCATAACCATTATATCACAAAATTAGTCGCTAATCCAAAAGGAAACTTGAAACTATTCCATAACTATACGTTTTCTTTTAGAATAAACAATTATTCTAAAAAAACATTAAGCATGTTAACTGGGTGGAGACGTAAATGCTTTATTTTAGTGTTGGTTGAGGTTTTAAAGCAAAAGGATTGGAAAAATACAACACTCATGAATTTGCTGAACACCGTTATATAAAGAGCACCATTGTCATTTAAATGATGTTGTAATATTGTTATTATGCTGTAGCAAACAACCCATAATAGTGAAATTCAAATGTTACCTATGTTTTGCAAACACACTACAAAGAAATGGTTCATACTGTACCTCAATTTCAGAGGAAATCATGATTTATTCCATAACCTGCTCCAAATTTTATAACCTTCCATTATAGTGTCACATTGTGTTATACCCAGCTGAATACTCCTGTTTGGTTCCAAACAACACATAGCATGCTCTAGCGCTGCAGTCCAGGGGCTCCCTGCCCTCACTAAAGAATGAATGTGTGTGTGTTTAATAGTTATAAGAGATGCCTCTCCAGGTCTATTCCAAAAACTGACTGCACTCAGTGTAGCTTGACCCTCCTCAACCTTACCAGTCAACTGCCACATGCACCCCAAGGCACCACAAGGCAACGCACCATTAACACAGACCCTGCTGCCATTTCACCAGCTATCAGATAGTCTAGTGGTCTAGGTGTTGGACTCCCAGCCAGAAGGTCATGGGTTCAAGCCCCAGAGTTGGCAATGTAATAGCACGATGTAATTGTAAGTCGCTTTGGTTAAAAGTGTCTGCTAAATGACCAAATTGTAGTTGTAACACTATGTACCATCTATTCTGTAATATAAGCAGTTCTACCAAGGATGTAGCCTTCTTGCATATATTGTACTGTTAGTTAAACCACCAACTAACAGAAACTGTACTGAGTTGGCAATTTGGATAGAATTATAAGTAGATCATAATTTTATCAAATGACACTTACAATGAGTACAACTATTTTTGTACTCAGAGCTCAGTTGGACCATAAGAGATCGAACCCAGGGCCTTTTGGCTGGCAGCCATAATTCCTTCTTGACCCTGTCTAAACTGTGGATTTCTATGTAAATAGGATACTGTAAGTAGTTGCATGTGGAAGATGTAGTCCTTTACAGATTCAGTTCCATCCTGAGGTTGCAATACTCTGCTCGCTGAGAGGGAAGTTCATGGTTGCATGTGTTTGTCCTCGGTCAGCATAGGACAGCATAGGCTGTTTCAGTTCACAGAACATCATTGTTGCACAGATTGATCTTAAGTGCTGAAGTTGAACGCTGAGGCAGAGGGGGAGGCTTTCTAAGGTGGTGAGTGTGGTTCAGCCCTCCAGCAGGCGTAGAGGAGGTTTGGTGTTCATTTGTTTCCCCTCCTCGCCGTTAACTTCCGGCCTAGAATACTGAGTAGTACACGCTTTTATGTTCCACATATTCAATTACTCATGAAATATTTCTTTGGCCCGCAAGCTCTGCTGCAGCCTGCTCAGAATACTCCCACTTAGCCTCTGAAACGTCTCAGAGAGCCGGCTTGTGTCACGTCTCTGAGAGAAGGTCAATTTTTCCAATTTGGAGACGGGGCATTAAAAACCATTTCAAATTGGATTAGTGTCAAAGCCCTGCTCTTTGGTCACCTTTTCCACCTAATACTTCATGTTTTATCCCTCTGTCTCACCAGTGGCCAGAAGGGGAGGGCTGCTTTCTAAAACAAGCAGTCTGAGAGATTGAACATTGCACAATTCACTAAGAAGCAAAGGCCTGACGACTCACGCTGGGTGCACTTGACTGTACCAGAGAGTTTCATCCTGCTCAGTGAACCTTGAAGACTTTTTAAAGGCACAGCTGCCCTGTCTGAAAAGCAACAGTACGAGAGTGAGAAAACCCCATGGTTCACTAGTAATCAAATATTTATGACTTTCTTTATAAGTCTGTAGATTTATAAAAGAGCGTACTGTATACTGTACGTTAGCATTAATTGATTAACTAGGTACATTTACCATATCTCTATTGACTTCTTGGAGGTGAAGATCAATTCATTTGTTTCTATTAAATATTTTTTCAGACGACACTGATTTTGTGGATTTTTTTTTAAATCTCTTTAATAATATTGTACACACATACTATTCTTACATCATTCTCAAACAAATCCATTCACTAACTCACTCTTCTTTCTAAATGAAATGATTCATTAAATCGGACTTCTAACGTAAAACGTAAATCACTTATTTTATCTCTACTGAGTCATTGAAATTGTAGTATTCCCCCATAATTACTCTATTAGTAAGTTCCAATTTTTTTTTATTAGCATATGTTATTTTGACTAGAGCATAAAATGATTCTATAACATTCCCATATGACTGTTAAAAGCCTCCCCACTGTAAACGTCCTCTCTCTCAGAGATATCAGGAAAAGGTGAGAACCCAGTCACCCATGATTATTACCAGCTCACTCATGAAATAGCTGAGCACAGGCTTGCAAGGGAGCATGCAGAGATGGGTGAGAGATCGGAGCTGTTTTTGTTTTTGTTTGGTTCTTCTGACTTGTCCCTAAACAATCAGAGTGCCACATTATTTATGCATACCAATAATATCAGGGAAATACAGTAGGTTTTGGATCCTAAGATCAAAATTTTGTGTTTTTCCTTGAGGATCTATTTTATCTTGTTTTGTGTTTACCATTACATCTGTATTAGATGCAATGTTTTCATCAGTGTATAGCTGAGTCTCAGCATACTCTGTACTGTAGGGGCAGATGTAGACAAGCATTTGTTCCTGCATGTGAAAATATCCTTTAGTCGTTTTTACCACATACCTGAAATATATAATGCCTTTTCTACACACAAATCACAGTTTTATTAATGCATAACTGAGTATTAAGAATTTAGGTGATCCAGGCCATAAAGCTGACTTGACCTAAAATGGGATTTAACAGCTCTCTGAACCTAAGAAAATGGGAGCGTGTATTAAGCTCTACATTGCTTTGTGTGTATGTGGAAACGCTTTTGCAGAAGGCACGTAAAACTAAAGGCTCTCAGAGGTTGGCTGTGCGCAATTTTTCTGTGTTCCAGAAACATGACACATAAATCATTCAAACCGTATCTGTTTTTCTGCTACATATAATCTAACATTCAGAATAGAGTGTTCTTTCCTGGTGTCTTGCTCTGTTGATTTTGTTTGAGGTTTGAATTTGCTATTTTTACCATTGTTGTTCTTTAAGTGGTTTTCATATTGTTTAACTCATGTATGAGGTAGGACGTCTGCCTACAAAATATAATGGTTTACTTCTACACAAAAACAGAATGAAAAGTTGTCAGAGAACATTACATTTGGTTATTTTATGTAAAGGAAGTCCCTTGTTCCAGATTTGTTACAGAAAAAGTATATGTTGCAAATCAAGTTAAAAGTAAAAATACATATTCCCTGATGTAATAAGGAATGCATGATAATTCACGGTTACTTCAAGAGCTAGACTATATTGCTATTGAAAACCACATACATTATATCATTATGAATAAAACAATCAAGGGCAATCTTCATTCTATTTCAAAGAATCCTCTTTTTTGATGACAAATGATAAAGACTAAGCATAAATGTACCTGCCTATGTTTATATACAGTAAATTTGATACAGTTGCTCACCACTGAATAAACATGTTGAGAGAGTTTCTGGTATTTCTGGTTTGTGGTATTATAGAGCAGGTAGGAGTTAGACATTGTGCACAAAAATGCTCAAAAATGGAACCCAGGACCTTTCGGCTGGGATTCAACCATCCTAACCACTAGTCCCCTGGTACAGTGCCCTCTGGTACGGTGATCCAGCTGTGCTCTCTCTCAACAGCTGGCTGCCTCTTGCTGCACTTGGATAGATCTGGTGCACCTCCATCTGCTCCTCCCACTGCTCCTCCCACTCCCACTGCTCCTTCTTGGTCTCCTCATGGATCTGCTTGATGATTTTGGGGCCTTGTTCAACTCTCCTGGGCACCTAACTGAGCAAATCCTAGAGAATGTTTGCCACCCAGCTGGACAACAAACACACATTAGAGGGGGTATTAGAGGGGGATTGGGGAAATCTTTTAGTAACAGTTTAACAAGGTCAGTTTAACAATTTAATTGATGAAAATCATATTTTGGCAACATCTTTTTATCGCTGTTTTAACTTGGAATGAGTTATTACAGTAAGACTTTAAACATACTGTACCTCTGTTGACAATATATGGGTGGGTGTACTGTGCCATTATGACCATACGTTTAAGATGAGCCAGTGTGGGCATTAACCAACTTAGGCCTTATTGAATCATTGTTGCCATATGTGACCAACAAGTTGTGCTCTGCTTGTCCTGCAAGACGGCAGGGTGGGTGATCTCCCAGTGCAAAGGTTTTCATGGCGTCTGGATACTGGATTTTGTTTGAAGGCCTTGCTCATCTGGAGGCATAATTATTCCAGATTCCTTTATGTCGAGCCCATATTATTCTGCTCTATTTCATTGCTCTCGTCTGTGTGGGATCCCTCTGTCATGCTTCCTCACACAAATTTATAGAAACAGTGGCATTTGTACACTTGCATGCATGCTGACACACATGTGACCGAGCCTTGACCCGCCCCGCCCAACACACACACACACACACACACACACACACACACACACACACACACACACACTCACGCACACAGAATGCATCAGCCCTGCAGTCATAATTTTCCTGTCCAGTAAAGCATCATATTTCAGACATTCAGACACGATACCTATAATAGCAATTTTTAAAATATTATTCCAGTCCCTTCCATTTGAGTTATTCATTTAGTTTATTGGATCTTTTAGTTTTATACATGTGTACATTCTTCAACTTCTTTTGCCAAATTGGCCATATATGGCACATATATGATACAGCACATATGCACAGCCCTTGTTGTCTTGTTCACTGTGTATTATTTGTTTCCAAAAGTGTATAGAATTCAAGGATATAGATTCTGGTTTTGACAATTCTGTCCACTACAATAAGTTTAGAATATTAAAGAAATCTTTATTGATATTTGAGAACAGGCCCTTAGAAACATTTGATTAAACATACATTCTATTGATCTGCAGACTTAACAGGTTAAACCTGCCACAAATAAAAAACTTCATGCAACATTGTTCTGCATAAACAATTTATGCTAGATTAAAAAAAAATCCAAAAAGAAAAACAAGAAATATTATACAAAAAACGTACTATAACCATTCATTACTAATATAATAGTAATAATATTCAGTTTCAATACCATTTGATTTGTCAAATTTTTTATTACAATTCATTTTATAAACTAATTTTAAATGCACTAGTAACATTACATTTTTTTTTGTAATGAATAAAATAACAATAGCGAACTGCAATAGGAAAAGCATGGTATAGGCCTTTCACAGTATGTACTGGTCACCATCACAGCAGACACACGAACTAAAGTTGTCACAAAGCCCAGAGCTACTGTATATATTAAAGGTCAGAGTCCAGACCTGAGGCACTCTTCTAAGGCAGTAGAGCTGGTTCATGCTAAAGGAGTAACATACAAAGGAAGAAGAATCGTCTTAGGGTTAACCCTCTGAATAGGCCAGCAGCAGACGTTGCTTGCCTGAACCAACGCTACGCTTAATAAACACTGCAGTTTATATAATAATTGCAAAACCACTACTTTCCTCAGTATTATAATAATAAACAAAAACAAGTTGGAGTTTAATGCAAATATCTAATGCAAACATTTTTTGGAATCATTTTGAGAGCTGATAAAATATATGTACTGTATATACAGCATATATTAATGAAATATATAATTTAATAATTAGATAATTGAGAACCATAGACAGTTGAAAGTTTTTCAAGGAATCACAGTATTTTGTACAAAGCATGACGATTACTTATGTACAGTTAATTATATTCTGCTTTGCAAATCCAATGGTGTGGCAACATCAGTGCACAGAATGAAGCTGAAGCACAAGGTATAGTAATTTATGTGACTGGTTAATATGATATAGGGGAGGGCTTACGGGGACGTTATGGCATCCAGAATCAAAGTCTTGATTGATGACGGGGATTTTACTGTATCTAGCTATTCATTTTGTTGTGACTGTCCACTGAATCACATTTACTGGGTCTCTGTTTTATGGCAATATACATAGATTTATTATCAAGATAAAATGTGCTCTAGCTTCACAGACACGTCAAGTATTCTGGCTCACATCTCGTTTACTATGAAATTAAAATTATACCCTCTATATACAGTAATCCAATAAAGAAACTTTGCAATACTGAGTCCTGGCTTTCCTGGGAAACAAGGCAAAGTTAGGCAATGCAAATTAATTTGTATAGCACATTTCAAACACAAAAGGTAATTTGAAGTGCTTTAATTCAGCTATAAAAAGGCATGAAACACCTTTGGACACGACCGTTACACTAAATGACCGTTATGAGTTTGGATTGTGAAGCACGATGCCATCTCTGCTTAAGCTGGATCAATAAAACCTCGTCTGAGTAAGCGCACTTGTAAAAACAACAAATACATCCAACTAAATCATTGTATTTTGTATAGGTTGTAGTTGGTGGTTTGTATGGCTACAACACTGTATACAGGTATATACAATACACATTCTAGTCCCATCTAACAATCAAGCAACAAATAATTCAGATAATTTAAAGTTTTTTAATAAGTTTATAACTTCTTTGGCCTTGGGAAAATGAACACTATCGACCACTATGACTTCAGAGTTCCTCTGGCACAAAAGTAAATTAAATACTGCCAAGGCATTTGGTGCACATACTGTAATTAAAGCTGGATCAACTTAGTGAGATTGAATTACATTTTTGGCAGGAGGTAAACACATATGCTAGACAGAGGGGGCACCATTAAAGATAAGTAAGCCTATCTCAGCTCTTTTATATACCAAAAAATCAAATTCATTTGATAATAAGCAGATAATTAAAGTTGAATCCAGCCAACTCTGCTATTATTGCTTGGTAAAAAAGTCTCTCAGCTAAGATCAATGGCCTATACAGTATGCGAAAGGGTTCTCTAGATGAGACGAGACCATATATCTTGCTGCTTAGGGTCAGGGATCATGTTCCTTCCTCACACTAGATCTGATGTTGACAATGGGCAGGGTACAGATGTGAAATCAATTCCCATAGAGTGGGCATCATAATAGGTCAAAGCTAAATACTTATAAAGAATAGTTTCTCAGCATCCACATTGATTTTACTCTATGCATGTAGTTCATTAAGACGTAAAGTTATTAAAATTAATGTATTAAATTGGATTCGCTTTGTGCATGGTAAATTTGTGAATTGATGTAAATGTATTTGCATTTGCATATGTATAGGATCATTCATTCACAATTATAATTTTTAAACAATTTCCATCCAAAACTTAAATAATAGAAATTATAGAAATGACTTTGAAATATATTTGTATTTGTATTTAATAATTAAAACAGTCCAAAATCAGTCCAATAATTTATAATTATAAATATGTTATGTATGGCCTATTTGTAGGAGTCAACATACTATAATATGACTTAAGTTTAACGTCATGACAAGGTGTACAAAAACATGACATGTTCAACTTGTAAACTCTGGGTGGCAGTGTTGATGCAAATACGCACACTGATTACATGTTTTGTAAAAGAAGTGTATAACATTTCCTGTGCAATACAACAGCATAGTTAACTGAAAGATGTTTTCTGATAGGCTGTGATTAAATAATTTTCTCTTTCAGTCTGTTATACTATTCATTCTTCCTGGCTGTGTTCAGAGGAGAATGTGAGCCAAATGCTCAAAGCCTAATTATATTTGCTATATTTATTCTGTGTGCCTTTACTACAGGCCTTCACTAAACTTTTGAAATCTGTAATTTTAGTAATTATCACAACTTATTTACTAAAACAGAAAGAATCATGGCTGTTTAGTTTGTCATGTGGGTTAATATAAAATTAACTTAAATGGATTTCATTGTATTTGTATATGGATCATATATTTAAATCTTAGTTGGAATAAAAAGGATAGCAGCAATTAGGAATATGACACAAATTGTACATTGACAATATTCAGTTATGAAACACCATAAATGTCATCAAACTGCAGATAAGCAGCTTAGTTAGGAAAATATAATATGAAACCATATCTTTCTCATAGCAAATACACACAAATGCACTACATACTGTACAGTAATTCTATAATAATGTTCTAATATATAGTTATATAGTTTAAAAATATCAGCAATTTCTGTGTGTGTTGAAAATAAAACAAATTATTACATGATTTATGATTAATTTATATTATTTGAGTAACTAAAGAACTGAAAATATGGTTCAAAATACTTTAAATATTAAATTCATTTGAAAATATAATTAGCAAACAAACACCATAGAATAGGGTTAGGTTTAGGCATTTAATACATCCAATATAAAGTATTTTTAAACCTGGTCTCTGGCTGACAAAAAAAAGATACAATGCTACTCTATTGGTGATTCTCCCATGGGGGTTAATGTTAAATTATGTGGATTTTTTTGTTGATTAAAGTCTGAAATAAGATAAGTGACTCAAAAGGTCTCTGGTTTGCAAATGTTGCATTTATTCAGCCAATGTTTGACTTTTGCCATCACTACATTTGACTCAAGATATTGGCCTTTTAGCCTTCATTGTGCCTTCAGTGTGCAAAGCTGTCCTCTTATTGCCCAGCCATCATGACCGATCCCCTTTGTAGAGTCACCTGAACATGGCTTGAAGCAGCCCAGTCAAGTGACCTAGAATCAATGCAGTGTACTCTGTAGGCACAGAAGTCAACAGCTCTCTCAGCCTATAGAACTAACGTACAGCCACAACAAAACATTTCAGAGGACAACTTATGGAGGAATTATATTGAATGTGATTGCAACCTGTATATTTTACATTATGCATATCAATGTAAAACGAGAGAAGCTTTTCCAGCTTGAGCAATAAAATGAATTACATAATGCTTTAAGGAAATGCAATCATTCTGTTTGTGACTTGGAATCATGTGCAAATCAATTTATTCATGTTTTTCCCAAAACAACACTCATAAAGCAAGACTGTTTGCTAAAGAGTAATCCTTTTAAAATCCTATAAAACACTATAAAGAGTAAACCAATGTAATGAGTTATTTACACATATGAATTAAACATAATATGACTTGGTTGGCTAAAAAATAAAACTGCTTGTGCAAACCTAAATCAACTTAATGCAAACGCAAATCAATTTAAATAATTTGAGACTATTAAGTGTGGCATATTCAGAAGATATATTGCTTCAGCCATACTAAATGATTACAGTTTTATGGCCATGCATATAAGTGTTACTTGACTAGAATTGTTTAGCTGTTACTGCTGTGATCTGATCCTATAAATATTTTTTTATATGCATAAGACAGGGTTATCCCAAAAATTCAATACTGTATCTGAAGATTATTACTGATTGATAAAATGGTAAATAAAAAGCATATAAAGACTGCAATGAATATGACTACAGCCTAATGCTTAGTGTGCAATACTACTAAAATATATTTTTTTACATTTCTGAACATGACATTGGTAAATCATTTTATTACAAATCAATTTATTAGGTTTTATTTTTTAGGACTTAACGTTGACATAA
>JAODLI010000020.1:4233166-4259801 GCA_027575585.1 Percopsis omiscomaycus
AACAGTGCAGATTTGATCAGAGAATCACCTGTGTTTTATGTTCATACATTTCTGACACCTAATCTTGGACTGCCCTATTTTAATATGTCTAAACATTGCGTCAACAATAGCCCCAGTTGTAGGCCAAAACCTACTATTCTTTTCCTCTTTGCTCTGAAGTCAGTCTTAATGGCCGGTAGTCTAGACAGAGCTGAGGGACCATGGGAAACGCAGACGATTATAGTCTCTCTCTTTATGTCTATGGTTAGGCCTTAGTACATGCTGCTTATCTCCTAATAATTAACAATGTGCCCGTTAATGGTCGTATAATGTGAATTGCATACAACCACAAATCAATCTCTATTAAATGTTTTATGTATAATCACGTAGTACATAGTAAACTGCAACAACACAAAAACAGTTTAGCCTTAAATTGGTTTATGATCGTTAAGAAGTACTTTTAATTACATTATGAGGTGAAGGAGAATATTATAGGCGAGGTAATCAAAATAAAAAAATAAAAAAGATTCTATAGGCTATGTATTGAATTAGAAGCAATTCGTGTCAAAGTAATAATACTAGGATTTTAAATATGCTATACCATCTAGGCCCGATGGAAAATGTATAAAGGCTTTATTTATAAATCTGATTCAGTGGTTATTTTATGTTTTTATTTTAATTCTCATTAATTGACACTGGTTGCACTTTCGAATCACCGGTTCATTTTGAAGGTAATAAACTCAATTAGAAGACTACGTGAATAATGTATTAAACTGTGCCTGTTGTAAATAAGAATATAATCATGAAACTTACTTTAATTGATGTCATTGCTCCTTGTCACTTTAAAGCGCCAAAAGAAAATATATATATTTAGCGAAAGGAATCCTATGAAACAGTGCATACACACCTTACAGAATAGGCCTACTAAGAAGTGAGAGAAAAAAACAGTCGTGTAAGGTGTTCCATCGTTTATATGCCCCACATGGTCCTAAAGTACTTAATTGTCTGTAGGTAGCAGTTCGGATCCTTTTCTCTCAGTGATTGGCAGCAGGGTAAATTGAAGTGGCTTTAGTGGGGATGTCCATCGGGTTTAGACAAAATTAAATCGCTAACGGAAAAGAACATCTAAGTTTATTTCTCATTCACTTCAGATTTCTTGCATTTAATGCTTATTGCTTTAGCACAACTGTTTGATTTTTACAGCGTTTTGCAGCATACGAATATTTATCTGTTACATCACGCCCCCCTGTCTGTGGTTTTTGGTTTCGCCCAAACTTGGTTCAGATTTGAGTTCTTTTTCTATGGGAGCGCTGTATTGGAGGTGAAGGTCCGCGTATCCCTCTCGGCTTTCGCTGTCAATGGCTTTCAATACGCATATTATTTGAATGTCTGGGCGTTGTAATATTTTGTCCAAAGTCACCAATAATGGATATTCTATGGATATTATGGATAATACCCACGGTGATAGCTGTTGAAGGTAAGAGTGATTCACTGTATCTTGCCGGCTTGAGTTTATGACAAAGCGCACGGATGGTTGTTTACTGAATATAGTAGCCTTCCAAATAAATCAGACGCATTTGAATAGTTACGTGTGATGTAGCCTACGCCTCGCTACTGCTTCGGTTGATTGCGGTCCTAATATCCCAGTAGAAACGTTATGGGATGCACAAAACGGTCCTGCATCCTCACAGGTAGTCTTCGTCGACGTGCTGGGCATCTTTCCTTTTAGCCAATTTAGCCTACACGTGTTTAATTTTCCCACAAGCCTATACCAGGATATTAACCCCGATTTCGTTACATTGTGTTATTTGATCGCGATGTATTTTGGGGCACTGATAATAACAATGCAACCGTGAGAGGAGATAGTCGCTGGACATCGTGGCGGTTTTACGCATCTAGAGGAACGGTCGCTAACATGTTATCCATATAAGCAAACATATTATGGTCCTCTAATGACTCACGCAAGCCGTCTAAGTTGTCATTACTGGGGATCCCGGTGCAGTGAACAGGACGCAAACCTGTATATGATGGGCAATAGGTAGCGTGGATTCACGCACAATGGAACAGGTTGACTAGTATTGGGGCGACAAAGTAATGGGGACTCATGTCAGTATTAATAATGAGAATGAGTACCAGGTGTTGCGACTTTGAGAGCAATGGATGATCTGAATTTGCCACAAGAGTGCAGACATATGAAGGTTATGCGTCAACCCATTTAATTATTTTATGAGGATAGGCAGTCACAGACAAACGTGTCTTCCTGTGGTCAGTTAAAACAAACCTCATAATTTCAAGTTCCGCCAAAAATTCAAAAACAGAAAACAAAACAAGTGTTAATCGTAGGCTATCCTATTTTTGATGTGTAGCCTACTGTTCGGTTAGTTATTCCAGGTGTACATTGCAGCCAACAAAATATTACATATAAACATTATATGTAATATTTATAAAATAATAGTTTTCTTTTTAACTGATCATTCATGTTAATATGGGACACATTCCTGAACTTCTGTGAATCCATAATGCTGGCCTATAATTCTACTTTTGAAAACAATTTTTTTCCACTGTTACTCTTACTTCTGTAGGCCTAACACCGAACACACACACACATCATATACAGTATGTATATGTACTGTATGAAACAGAGCAGGAGAGGCCTGGAATGTTAAAACATGCCATAAAACAAGCACAGATGTACAATACCTTCAATGTGACATTTTATTTAACATTCCCCAAATGTATTTATATTAAATCTGTTCCATTATAAAGCATGGATACACAGCACGACTCAAGCTTTAGGCTACAACAACTCAATATTTAACCACAGTAGTTAGCATCTTTTACATGAGCAACATGGCAAGATGGCTGACAACGGTCGTGAGGTAGTGGAATATTAGCCCAACTTTATTATTGATCACAAATAAGAAGATATCTATGCTTTCTTATCTTCCAGTTAAGAAATAAATTATTGACAAATGCAAAATAACTCATGTTTTACTCTTCAACGTATTATGTAGTGGCCATTTGAATGCATTCTGGTAACTGGCTAGTGCCTTTGGAAAACCCAACGGCGCCTCGTCCATTTTACACCACAGTGTGAATCCTCCGAACCTCCGACACACCAAAGTGTCCAATGGGGTTGCAGGGACAGATTTAGGCACTTTTAAGGTCATGACATGGCTGTAGCGATACCAGTTCTTCCATGGTTACTTTGTTTTATAAAATGTATTACATGCTAGGCTAAACGCCACAAGTAACTAGCTTTTTCGGTACATTATGTTGACTGTAGCCACAGCCTGAGCGCAATGAACAAGGGTTGACTCGTTTTGAAAATCAATTATCTGAAGATTCTTTATAATAGTAAACCCAGTCCAAATTCATAGTATTGTCGTAATATATCGTAGTTCTTATCTAGACTTAAGCTACAATGCCTATTTCACTCAACAGGCTGAATAGTTAATAAAATATCAATCAAATTTTCAGTTGCATGTCATTTCTTTGTTGAATGCAAAGGAACTTTTAATGTATGATTCGACTCAATTAGGAGTGGGTGAAAAAGGCCAAAACCTTCTATCACGGTTTGTAATTTTATATTGCCGTAACGATATACATCGCAATATAGTATTTTTTTGGGAAATTCTTTTAATAAATGGTTAATGTGTATAAAAAAACATTGGGAACATTTTACATTTGCCTAATCCAGTGAATTAAATGCTATTAAATATGCATGTGTCTCCACGTTTCCTCACGGGGGCGCCACACAAGACTGCCCAAATCATGTAGTTCAGTTCTGGAGTATATCGTAATTTCGCTAGAACCTAAAGAGTCAACAATCACTGTAAGATGCTACTCAGTCTTTTTAGACACTTTTAGAATTAGCCTAGCAGTCTTCAAATCATCCATGGATTTTATTCAGTGTCCCGTTCCTAACAACCTTAACCTTCCTAACAACCTTGTTGAACCTGTCTAAATTTCATCTTACCCGAGTGTACGTCCTGCGGGTACCTCCTCTGTTGAGGAGATCACATATACAGTACAGGACATGTCCTGTACTGTATATTGTCGTAGTCTAACAGGAAACACTGACAATTTTTGAGGTTTAATGATGCTAATAGAATAGTATTTTTTTAGGCAAGCACTGTATGTGAGCTGCTTTCAGGGCCTGCTTAGATAAATAAGAGATATACCTTGTTTTTATGTGTGCAGTATGAATAATAGTCAAGATTACAGTATGAAGTATGAATTTGGTTGCATATTCATACCCATATGTTCCAAGCTTTCTTTAGCCTTTCTCTAATGCACCTAATGTAATGAACTGGCATATTCCTATTCATGTTTTGTCTCTTTTCCATTAAGTCTGTAACACATACTGTATATGTGTTTTAGATTTTTCATGCCTTTATCAGTTTTCACTTTTTCTTCCTAAAATAAGAGGCGGCCTGCCAGTTCAAAGCAGTATGATTGTAAATGTTTTTAAAATCCTGCCAAGTTTGTTGAAGATGCTTTCATATGTAAATTCAGAAGCTGTTTTTCCACTGGGATTGTATGTAAGGAGGGGAAGTGTGAGTGCAACATGGAAGCATTATAGTTTGGAAGAGCAGCAAAATACAGAGGGAGGTGGGCCTGAAATAGGATTAGATAAAGGTAAAAAGAGTGACCGTATACAATCCAGTGTTTTCTCAGTCCACCCAATGAGCAGATGCAGGGCGCTGCCCTGCACGCCAACCGCCGCACTAGGCTTTCACAAAGAATCTGTCTCTATTCAAACTCTAATCCATGCTGCCCAGGGCCCAGGCATTGTCACTTTGCATGCAAAATCTCAATTAGTGCTGGTACCAGTTGTTTCACTTGAGGGAGGTGTAACATTTCAGGGACGTCTATGGCTACCTTAAGGGTGGGATTAATGCAGGGATAACACCACAGCTTTAGCACAGAGTATTACTAAGTTGCTAAGGGATGACAATGTGGCTGCTAGCTTGAAGACAAACCAGTGTTATCTAGAAATCATTATCTGGATTAATCACACTCTCAGCTTGTTGGTACAGTTGTGGATCAAAGGTTTTAACAAAATAGGACTTAACAATGTCTCCCATCCAGGTACTCCCCTAATACTACTACTTACCCTAAATATTATATTATGATTATTGTGTCTAAAAAGTGAGGGAATGGTATATGGGATTATGCAAAATTCGAAATATTGCTGTTGAAGAAATTGTGCTTGGTTTCTAGAACCACACAATTGACTTGCGTTCTAGCATTGGCAGAATTAAAATGAACGGCCTATGTCTTATTTTGACAAGTTCACTCATGTTCTGTTTTGGCAACGGCAACAGGATATTTTAATCTAATCTCTAATCATCTCCCCACATGAATTTTTTTTAACCAATTCCATTTTAGCTCATTATGAACTGGCCTCGGTCAAATTGTATTTGCAAATATTTCTTGGTGTCTGTTAATTTACTTAATGTAGCAGACGGGTGGAGTTTATTGCTTCAGGACAACTCCGGTCAATTGTCAGTATACTGTATAACAAGCCCCACCCACTACTGCTATAACAAACTGGTTAATGAAGTATTTGCAATGATATTAGATCATATATAAAAGGGTCACTAGGCATAGTAGGCTATAGCTTCGTAAACTGAAGTGTTGGATTGCAGTCAAAACTGTTTACCATGAACAGTGAACAGATGCATTACCTAAAAATGTATTCTTAACCGAGTATCGGTAGACTTATGGGTCTCGAGTTTTGTTTTCCTTGTAGTGTTTTAAGGATAAGGTGTGTTCTTCCACCCGAGAGCTATAATCGTTTCAGTCTGTAGCTGGAGAAAGTGAACGATCCAGAATAGCACTATGACGGGACTATGTTAACATGAATTGTATTGTATATATTTATGTATTTATTCTTTTTTATAGTGCATCTTTATGCCTTTACCCTAACAATGAATCAAACGATGAGACAGAATATAGGATCTGACGCAGCATTGTTGTGTGTGGTTTTTTATTTTAGAATGTTAATCGAGTTTGGTTTTGGAGAAGTTAAACTCAATAAGAGTAATTGTAATTAAATCAGAGTGCCTGGCCAGTAGGCATATTAGATCTCTGTGGAATACAGTTTGCAACTTTGCATATCTGAGGTTTCCTGCTGACTGATAGAAACCTATAACATATTTTAATAGTACAAACTGATAGCTACAGCAAAAACTTGTTTTACCTCTACATAACCTCTCACATACGGTATTTCACACTGGAATCTAGATCAAGGGTGTTCTGGTATCCTGCTATCTTAATTAGGACGCTAATTGGCAATGTGAAGTCTCTCGGTAGGTCATATTTATAAGGCAGTGCAAACCCCATCGGGAATGGACGACAAAGTGGTTTTGCGTGGTTGGGATGTTAAATACCAGGGGCCGGTTGCACAAAATACCTTAAGTTAAGATTGTCCTTAAAGTCTAAGTTAAGTTTTCCTTTAGAAAAAATCTG
The DNA here is from genome assembly GCA_027575585.1 of Percopsis omiscomaycus. NCBI lineage: Eukaryota > Metazoa > Chordata > Actinopteri > Percopsiformes > Percopsidae > Percopsis > Percopsis omiscomaycus. The sequence continues at coordinate 4,239,623 of JAODLI010000020.1, forward strand.
TTGCACAAAACAGTCTTCTCCACTTAAGGTTTTCTCCTTACCTTGGTCTTATACTTAAGGAGTTCCTTAAAGTTTGTTAAACCGAAAACGTGTTTGTGCAACCGGCCTCAGGACCTAATTTCAAATAGTAAATGTATTAGCTGTGTAGGTCTGTGGAACATCTAATTGTCTACAAGAGTTGAACAATAACACACAATTATGCCTGACCAGGTGTGTTCATAAGTCTAAAGTGCATGAGATGTGACCTGTGGTTCTGTTGTAACCTTCATACAAATGAGTGGCACGCATAAACACACTGTATATGGCGGTTCTAATTTTCAACTGATCAAATCTCACTCCTGAGCCAAGATGCTGGGTGCAGGAGAGACAGAAAGGAGGGGGGGGGTAGTACCCTGAGAGAGGTCAGACCTTGTCTCAGGGACCCCCATCCACACACACCCTAGGTACTGTGACACTGCCTTTATGAGCGTGCCCAGAGAACACAAACCCAGCGGATTAGTGTCTGGCTCTCAATGTCCCCGGGAGCAGAGCCCATCAGGCCGAGACAAAGAGCGACTGATTGCGTTGTCATCTGCATCACAAAGGGAAGCCTTTTCCACCTGAACCACTGCCTCTGCTTCACGCCGCACATCACATCTATCAGCAACTCTGAGACCATGTGACATCTGCCTTTTGTTTTTTGACGCCGCCCGACCCCCCACTTTCTTTATTTCTCTCTCTGGCCCCCTCTCTCTGTCCAGCGCGGCTCATATCAGCACCTCTACCTCCTGTTTAGTGCCGACTAGCTGCACCAGCTCTGACCAGCTTTTTTTATATTTGACAGTAGTGATTTGCATAGCGACATGTCTCCTGCTTTTAAAGCACACTAACATTTGACGCCTTTCCTCATTTCTCAACCAGCTTGCTGAGGCGCATTACTGCTCAGACAGACAGACACGTAGACAAAAGCCCTAGTCTCCTGCTGTCAGACCCTGGGTCTATCGGTCGGACGCAGGACTGTAGCACTTGAACCATGGACGCTGCCGGCAGGCAGACATGTTTTATCTGATTTGTGTGCATGGTGGAGCATATCTGGTGTTGTGTAACCGATGACGGATGTCTTGTGCTGTTGACCTGGGCAGGTCCAATAGCCATAACACTAGAGAACAGATCCCAGATAGATCACGGTGCCTTCAAAGGATTATCTTCTTATGCTTGTTTTCCAAGAGAACCATTTTTGTACTTATCGGCATTAAGAAAATCACATTTAGAAAGTTGTTATCAGTTGTTGTCATAATTTATCAGAGCTAGAGTGTATACACTTTTACTCACAAGTCAACAGTCACCTAATTCTGATGAATGTATTTCATATTTTTATTGTTTATATTCTTTTATGTTTTATGTTTTATCTTACATATTTCTTCAGGGGCAGCATGCAAGCACCAACATACGATTGTTAAACCAGAGATTTTCCAGATAACGCTAGGATTACTTCGAGTTGACATTTAAATCTTGCTCTAAAGTTGCTAAAAATGAAATGGCTTCATAGCATAAATGTAATTGATAAACGTATATAATGTCTTCTACTCATGTCGCGTTTAACCAATAAGCGCAGAGCCCCGTCCAGCAGTTTTTCAGGGCCACTCAGATGTACCCCAGACTAGGTACTTCTTTCGGCCCTAAAAAACAGCCCAGAAAGAGTTCCTACAGGGTTCGCCCTTTGGTGCCATGCCCTCTAAAATGGCCCACAGTTCCTGAAGTGGAAAAGCTATTGCTGCTGCTCTGTTTGTGCTTTTCTTCTTAAGTCTTCTCTTCTTCTTTACTCCAACTCTGATACGTCCGTCCTGATCCAGTTGAATTTACTCTCTCATTATTATAGTGTTTATTGTTAATAATAGTGGTGTAATATATTGTAGTTTGTGTTGTGTGTGTGTGTGCGTGTGTATAGCCTATACAGTGTTACATATTGTATAGTGTATAGTGTTGTCATGGACATGGTATAGTGCTTAATTTGCTATGTTATATAATTGTATTTTTTATATTCACAGCAGCATGATAACAACATTATTGGTACAATTCATGTAGATTCATGTGGACTCATGTTGGCTAATGTTAGCTACCAAACTAGCCAGTCTGCAAAACTCCGTGTCTTTTCTTTAATACTGGCCCTGACAGAATCCACAAGTTGGCCCTCACAAACACTACAGTCCAGTACATGGCCTGACTTGTAGTGATTCTCACCCTTTTGGACACTCTTTTTCTCATCTCTAAATAAACGTAGCATGTCAGAGATTGCGCTGTGGTAAAGGTAACATAAATGAGCATACAGTTCAGTGCTAGCAGTAACCATAGAACTATATATAAATAAATAAAAACTCACTAGCTGACATGACGTTCGCGGGTTTTAAACATTTCCATGATAACAGCGAGCTCCACCAATCAGAGACGTCGCTGTTACACTTTAGGATTGTGGGTAGTGTAGTAATTCTCTGTGACATTGGAAATTAAACATGTTTTTCTTAAAACAAGGTTGATATCATACGGACTTGTCTACCTTGGATGGTTTTGAAATTAAGGCTCATAACAAAATCCTCGATTCAGTATATGAATGGGATTTTCACTTCTGGAACCTCACTGTTGAGCTCTATTCAAACCTATTACTGCTCATCTGCACCTAACATTTTAATGGACCTTGTGGATTCTCATCTTCTGTAATTTTAACACTGTAGATTATTCACAGCCTACATATTTTGTTTGTGCTGATTCAAGAGATGACAAGGTAACTCTAAAAGCAAATTAACTTACTTGTAAGCTAAGTTAGCTGCCAATAGATTGGTTCAATGAAAGTCAACACATACCTAACTAACTTATTGCAAGGAATGATTAGCCTGCAATCCCACGGGGGGTAGTAGTGTCAACTCTTCCGTAGGTTGAAGCGTTCACGTTCCCATGTTTCTTGCATAAAATCACGGCCTTCTAATGCTTCAACGCAATCACACTTTTGCATCTCTAGTTTATTATTTATTATTATTTTGATCAAGAGAAGATGGACAGGGAGATGGTTAAAAAAACCTTTTGCAACAGTGTTACATGTCCGCATTCTACTCGCACCTAATTGCATTAACTCAAGATGGATAACTAATTTAACCTTTGGCTACACTTTACCTGCAGAGAGAGAGAGCTCATCTTATGTAGTTTTTAGTATAAATCGATAACAAAAGCTTGCAGGCCCTATTGATGGAGTGGACGTGGAAATGCTTCAGTAAGTTTGGTGAATTTCACTTCAGTCAGTTCAAATGCAACGGCATCTCTGTGCTGAAATTAGGTGAGGCTATGTGTCCAAATGAAAGTGCGTTGCTAGAGAAAACATGAACCTAAGGGTCTAGTTTAATTATCTGGCACAATACTAAAGTGTATAGGGATATAAAGAAGAGAGATAAATGTGCTAACCTGTGGGGACTAAGAGGTGAGGAAGACAGGGGTCACCACAACAGAGGGGTGAACGCACTTCTTGGTGTTTAATCATCTGTTGTCCAATTACTGAAGCCGGCAGCAGGCCATGGGGGCTGCTTGTCAATACAGACTTAGGCCTGGCAAGCACAAAGCGTTGCTGGATTACCAGGGAATGGCTGGTGGGGTGTTATGGACCTTGCATTGGTTTTACTCTATTGTGAGTTTTGTTTAACCTTTTTACAATTTGTGCTCTGGAAGAAGCAGTGGAACATAAAACTTGACATTTGTGGTATAGCAGTTTAGAATTGTTTTGAGCCCAGCTTCTAATGTATTAGTTAAACATTTTATGAACAATACAAACCAAAGCATCATTAATTTGGATTAATGAAAAATAATTATTTTCTGACTGTCCTTGCTGAGACTTAGTTGCCACTGTGGTCAATCTACAGCATCTTAAAACCCTAATCGATAGCCTGGGCTTAGTCACGAGATTACATCTCTAAAAAAGTGTTTATTGAGGCACATCAATAGACACATAAAGGTTCATAGCTATTTCACATCCTGTATGATAAATGCTCCATTTGGGCAGGCTTAAGCACATCTTAATTTACATAATCATTTCACTAAAAGCCAATCCAGTGTGCAATGCAATTTACAGCATGAACTGTCAGACCTGCACTTGTAAGAGCTCTGATTACAGCAATAACATCTTGTCATAAGCTTGTTCCAACTGTTCACCGCTATTTTAGACCAATTCTATTCCTGCAGCAGAAACCATGGCCCTAAATCACACATACATCTACAATTTGAGCGGCCTAAGATAAAGCAATGTACATCCACAGGGGTCAATAAAACATTGTCTGGAATCCTAATGGATACCTAAACAGGAGCACGGTTTATAAGGAGATGGTGAAATGATTGCTTTTTTTTCCATACCTTCCTCTGGCATGGCTTTTTGGGTAGCAAACACAAAGGATCATTTGTAGGGGCAGCTGAGAAATCCATAGAGGATCTCTGGAGACCCGCTGTGGCTGTGAAATCAATGCAGCGATCCAGCTGAGGCCATCAAATGAAATGAATAAGTCATATGATACGGTTAAACATGTAGAATGTTGTTATTCATATGGACCAAATAGCTTTTTCATCTGCAGAGAACACAAGCAGGTATGAATACTGGAAAAGGTACCATGGGTTACCTTTGTATTTTCTACCCCGACAAACCAGGACAATGGTTGCGTTTGTGTGGGTTTCTGAACTGACAATACACCCTGCTGGATACAGTACTGTTGTTTGTTGTTAAATAAAAATAACATCTAAAACATCTAAAAAATGCTTAGAATGTTGTTATCCCAATAAAATATATTGTCTTTTACCTAGTTTACATTTTTACATAATCTGATAATCAGACATGGCCTGCTAGTTAGCCTTTATCTGTGGGTGGATGATTCTATTTGTTTTCTAACCAATGACGATTCATCCGGCTGCTCTAACACTGATTTAATTGGACAGTGAAGCTGTTTAACCCTCCCACAAATGTACTGATTGGCTCGATTATGTCGCCAAATGGATATATGCTGTTGATGAGGGCAATGCCAGACTGTGAAGGCTTTGGCAACATATAAATGTGGGCGGAGCTTTAGGAGCTTGGAACCAGGCTAATTTCTATATTCTGTGGATATCATGTAGTCTATATAGCATTGCATCTAACTATTTTCTCATTTTTATTTTTCTATGTAACTAAATCACCTGTATAACCATAACACATTGTAAGGAATAACAATTCTTTACCACATTTTATTTTAGAGATACCTTACAGAGATGGACAGGGATATGTAATTCAGTTAAAATTTCAAGCATACAGCCAACAAAATGAGTCTGTTAGCCACATAACATGCACTCTTTGGTAGATCCTTTAACCCAAAGAGCTTTACATTACCGCAAGCACATATTTAGCATGGGCGGCCCCCCCTTTAGAAATCTAACTCTCAACTCTGGCTGAGTCGGTGCCTTGCATTACCCATTGAGACACAACCTGCCTTAGCACTCAAAATGTTGTTTTCCTGTTGCTCGACTTCTTCCTACCACGTAGAAACAGTTTGACCCTTGGCAGCTGTCAAGCAGGCATATTGCAGGCATGCGGGGACTGTACATGTCCCATGATGGACCTGCTGTCAGAAGCCTGCCTGCTGGAGTGATTGGAAAAACATGTTTGGAATTAGGCCTTCGTCCTGATCTCTGTGAAGCCTTGGCAGGGCGTCGTGTGAGGGGGCTACACAGCAGCGCCCCCCCCACCCCCAGTGGTGTATATGGGCCGGGGCTGGACCTACCACGACTACACACTCTCTGCAAACACACACTCAGCTACACTGACTCTAACACCTAGGAAAGCCGTCAGATGTGCATGCACGTTTAGTTAGGGGTGACACCGAATATTCGACTATAAGACGATTTGATCTAAGATTTGGCTCATTGATATGCCTGTGGTATTGTGACAGTACTAGAAAGGCTAAAATACACTACTGGTCGGCAAGTAACCCCCCCCTCATATGGATCAATGAGTACAAAAAACAAAACATGATTTGACGATTAGTCGACAATAGGCAAGACTTGACGAATCAGATTTGGCTATGTAACTTCTTAGTCTGGGACACCCCTACCTTTAGTACAGCTTCACACACACGCGCGAGACAATCCCCTGCTGTCAACTAAGAGCAATGAGCAGTGAGAGAGAGAACCCCACCACATGCTCATCGCGCCTGGTCTTTCGTCTGTCCTACTTCTGTGGAAACAGTCGTCTAGACCCAAACGGTCCTCCATACTGCCAGGCTTCTGGCATGAGCACATGCTAATCTCTCTTTCTCATGCCGTGACAGAAACACACAGATGCCTGCCCGCACGCACGCATGCACGCACGCACGCACGCGCGCAAGCACACGCACACACACACACACACACACACACACACACACACACAAAGGCATAAATACACTTACACACACATCTCTTTGTCACACCCCTTTCCTCTTTTATGTGATATTCTCTGTCCATTTGTCTCATTGTTGCTCTCTCTCGTGCACGCATACCTCTGTCCACCACACTCTTCACTGACGTATTTCCTCTTGTTGTGTCCAGACACTTCCCCCCCCCCCACACACACACAGTCCAACTCAACACCTGCAGGGCGGGTCTGCATGGCTTTTTTGGCATTACGGCATTAACATGGAGACCAGAGGCCTGGAGCTGGATTAGTCTGTAGGAGGTGTGAACACAAGGTCAGGTCAAAGATGGCCTTTCAACTAACTGTTCGTCACCGTTCCTCCACCCTTGTGTTTATCACCATATTTACAACATGTCGGCAACTTTCTGTTGGCTATGTTTTTGTTTTTATTTTTCCCCCTTGCTTTTTTTCTTCTTCTTTATTTTAAGAGTCTGTTTGCGTCAACTCAAGAGTCCAGTGAGTTTATTCGGTTGTGAAAGACGTTCAGGCCGGGTGCAGTCCTGGGTTCACTTCAGGCAAACTGGTGCGACTCTCTGACCTGTATTAGAGAGCCTTTGGTTGCACTGGGCGACTCCCAGTTATTAAATGGCTGTGGCTCTTTTCTCTTATAAATGTGAACACATCTGATTCTTAAGATGTTCAAGAGGCAGAGACAGATGGCCCATTTGATTTCTGTTATTTCTATTCAAGAGTTCAGTGTGATTCCACTGAAAAGTGCCTTGGAAACCACTCCAGCATAGTTTGGCAAATAGGGAAGAATTGAATTTTGTTTGTCAGTGCACTACTTAATAATCCCTGACACTGTTGTACAGGATCACGCATCAGTCCTATCCTCCTGTATTAGGCCTTATAATGATTAATAATATAATATAATGCTTTACTTTCACATAATTGAGTGAGGTACTTCATAAAGGCATTGCTACTAAATCACAACATCTAACCTAATCCTCCAGCTTCAGCTGACAAAAGAAGTGTGCTAAACACTCACTTATTGTCTCTCACACTCACATGAGCTGGCTAGAGGGCTCTTCTTGACGGACCACTCAGGGAACCGCCCAAGTCTCCGCACTTCACAACCGCACATTTCCCGCTGTCTTTATTTCCTTTGTTCGGCTCTAAGCCTGTTCAGTAAAAAAACACCAGCCTCTGCCTCTTTTGTTCCTCTCTCTCCCTCACACACCTGTCATCTCCACGTTAATGTGAAAAATCTAAGTGTCAATCCATGATGGAAATAGTCCTCTCTGGATAAATGTGTTACCTGTCACTCCACTTCTGGATTAGGGCCTTCTTTGGTGCTCAAGGAGCTCTTTTTTGCACTGTTGTCATGATTCCGCCTGTGGCCATCAGGTAATAAGTGTTGGTTTTATGAAGGCGTCAGGCCGGCTGCTCCAGATGTTTGCATTGAACGACGTGGGGGATTCTGTTCTCACTCGAGCATGTGTCAGACGACACTGTGAACGGCTGCATGGAAGGGGAGTTGGAGCTGATTCACAGGGAGGAAAAGAGGTGAGGCCTAATTGGGACAGTTAATGGTCTGTCTCGACGCATCCCTCCACCCAGCAAACCACAGTGACATGCCTTCCTATCGTTCATACAAAAACTTTCATGCACAGGGTATTATAAGATATATAAGGATATATAAGAGATATAAGTTTAGTGGGTGGGCGCTTGATGAACGATGGCATACTCTTAAATGTGATGCATTTATGGAGCCTTACAGACTCCATAAAAGCAGGCTGTACCAGTCTCACCATGTCTTGTATTTCTCCTGAAGAAACCGTAGCATAAATACCGTGATTAGGAGAAAAAATCTTTGCAAGGTTTATTTTACCTTATCATTTGCCCAGCCAGTTTTGGGCATTTAAACCTGACCTTTGCGTTTAAGGTGATGTAGATGGGTCAGACCTCCTTTCCGGGACACTTAGAAGGCAAGGTTATGTCACAAACACTCTAAATATGGTCAGCATACATTATTCAACCTGCAGTATTATAGTGGCCACTCATTTATATTCCACAAAATGAACAGGAATTCAGTCACTGTACTACTAATTTATTCCAGAAAGGCACTAAAAAGCTGCACAATTTTGATTACTGTAGATAATCTTTACAGGTACAGGTGGAGAAAGCATGATTATACACTGACCAGATGACTTTATTAATCTCGTGTATGAATCTTTAATCAACCTGTTGCAGTTAGAACTAAGACTAACAGTGAATAACAGCGTGTTAACATCACTGTCAGACAGATCTGCCAGGCTTTGATTTCTTATTTCTAGAGAATACTTAAAGATAACAGTTCTTCAAGTTTTCTTCTCATTCAGCTCCGTAATCAGTTTAAAATGAGAGCCGGGCAGTTGGCAGACTTCTTGTGACTTTGGGTTTGATTTAGCCAAAAGAGCCTCTTGCAGAGTGGATGAATAGTCAACAAGAGTCCATTCACAGAAGCACAAGAAAGATGAGGCTACATTAGGAGATCCCCGTTTGGTTTATCAGCATTTCCTTTCTGATGAGCTCATTTAAGTTTCAGTAATTATCAGACATACTTGAAAGCGTAGGAGGATCTTCATCTTGCCTTGTGCAATAGAAACTGGTCTTATTTCTCCGATAACAGATGGAGCCACCTTATTTCAAGAGATTCTTTGGTCTTTGATGTTATTGTTGTCAAATTGTACATATTGTTCTCTCCTCCCCCTCATATCAGGCTTGTGTGGCATTGACTGGTTCAGCCCTCGCTCATCGCTTTATCCCTCCCTCGGTAGGCCAAAACAGTGTGACGCCAAATTATAGTGTAGATCAGCATCAAGGTGGGTTGCCATAGTGACAAGTCAAGGTGACCTTTCGGGGGTGGGGGAAGGGGCATTTCAGCCCATTCCGTCAGGTCGGGAGGTTGTTAATGAATTCATCTACAGTTAATTTTGTGGTGCAGCTAGGTAGGGGAAACTGACGCTAGCTTTTTTTGTGCATAGGTGGAGTAAATACATCTCTACATCCCCCTTCTATAATGTTTCTTTCTAGTGCTTTAATTCAATTGATTCTAATAGCGGTGTTACTCATTCATGTCCTGTACGCATACGTGGTTTTGCTGTCTGCCAACAAGGGTTGAACATGCTCGTTCCTTCACTGAATTAACCCGCCTTGACACACTCATGGTTGTCGTCCATCTTGGGTTGAGACTATCTGAATGTAAGGGGTTAAATCTCAGAAGAACCCTCCCCCACATGCACGCGCACGCACGCACCCACACCAAGGATATTATAGTTTTGCATTTTTCATTTGTTTTTACTTTGTTTTCAATTCGTTTTTAAAGTGGGTTTGCTGGAATAGTTTTTTATTTTTTGAAAATGCTTAGATTCAGTTTAGTTTTTTTTTGTTTCAGTGCTTTGTTTTGTAATATGGAGTATTTGTCAGGGGCAAGATTCAAAAAGGTCAGAAAAAGAAAGTATTGTGTAATAAAAACTCAATAAAATGTGTGTGGACTAAAACTGGCACATCTAAGAAATTGGAAGATGTATTTCATATCCACCCAAAATACTAAGTTATATATGAAATAAATTCACAAAGATAAAAACTAAAGGCATTTTCTCTATAATTTTAGTTTATTTTAGTTAGTTTTGCAAACACAATACAGTTTCAGTTAGTTTTTTGTAAAGCTTCAATTATATTTTGAATTCAGTAAATGAAAATGTTTTTTCGCACCTAGTTTTCATTTCGTTTTCGTTATTTTGTTAGATTTTGTTAATGATAATTACCTTGGTGCACACATATGCACGTACACGCACACACACACAGCAAGTAAGAACGTGGAGAGGGACTTTCTGAAAACAGCAATACATTTTCCAATATTTTTGTTGGGAGCAGGATTTAGAAATGAATGAAACCAACTGCCTGTTTTTAACTGTCTGCAGCAGTATTTACAGTAACATGATCGTTCAGCCATCACTCGGCAGGCCTGAATTCTGAGGCAGTACGTTACACAGACTTGTGATAATGCTTGCTACTAGAACTCCCGGGATGAAAATCACATCCAATTTACTTAATAATGCAGAAGTCAGATTCTCATTCCATCTCTCCACTTCTTTGATGGTGGTTGACAAACTCATCTAGGTAATTTTGGAAGATATAGGTTTGCGTTTAACATGGGGCTTTTTGTACATGTCGCAATGTCTCACGATCAGCACACTGCCTATTTCTCTCCGCTTTACAATTAGTTCACAGGGGTAAGCAGATTATATGTCTCTTTGTATTACATAGTTGAGTGAGTTTACTCATGCAGTCCCCTCAAAGGAGGATCACTTGTATCAAGACTATATCTAACACAGCAGACATGGAAACAGTAGTACGAGCCGTTTTGTTAATATGTTGTACAGCATGCGGCGTGTAGCATTACGAGATGCGTGTTAATGCAGAAGTGGAACAAGACACTGTGACTGTTGCAGGCTCATTTCTGTGCCCTCCAAGGCCGCCAATGTTTCCTCTGGAGGTAATTCAGTGTGTGTGTCTGTGTGTGTGTGTGTGTGTGTGTGTGATGTGGTCAACTAACCTTTAAAGATTATATGTGCCACAGTTGTTTCAGCAGTACACTTTCTGCTGTTCCACATTCACATTATAGATAGATGATGGATGGATGGATGGATGTATTGATTGCATTGATAGGGCTGAAGGCAGAACAAGACAGAACATTAGAGAGATAACATGAGATATAAACAGACAAATATTTTGAGGCTCTTAATGGCCCTCAGCAATGGCACAGAACCCACAAGGGACTAGCAGTGTCATTTCTTCTCGCCATGTTTGAGATGTCCCCTTTCCCCCCACGCTTACATTAAGTGGCACGTCTGCTTGGGTTAACATATGGAGTGCTGGCCTTGTTTTTTTTCCGGGGCAGAACCGCTTTCATGTGAGCTACTCCCAGATCGGCAAGGGGATTTGTCCCGCTTGGCTTAATCGCCGCTGCACATCACACACAGTTTGAACAAACATGGCCTCAGACACCGACGCATATGTGATGCTAGTTTGAGGCTGGAATCAGAAAGATTATTTCAGCGATTTGACAGTATTATACAATATCCATTGACAGGACAATGTTACTAGTGGGATCAAAGATCGGCTTTATTGTGCTCCAGGGCTGCACAACATTTACGTATAGAGAACACAGTGTCAGCCACTATATATAGATGGGCTACATCTGGGCTGACATTGTGTTCTTTATGACCCGGACAGCTAATCAACCAGCCATTCAGAGTCAATGATCCAGTTATCTCACCAGTGTCAAGGCCAAAATGTTAAAGAGCCCACTAGCTCACCAGGAACCCATATAGCAGCCAACTGTTTTACATCATGTTTAGAAAATAGGCATTACTTTTTAGCCACAGCTACAAAATGTAATGTAATGTACCGTAATGTAATGTGTCAAGTACATAGCAGATAATGTAATTAGGTAATTAGGTAGTCATTAGGTATTATTGAAAGACAAGCTGTCCGTAGCACTCTATACAAATGTTTAACTCCTCAAAAATACCCTTGATAACATGTTGCCCTTCCTAGTGGAAATAAATAGCTGCAATTACATAAATTGTCCTATTGAGAGAACCACTATCACTTTAGCACTGTTGATTACTATTCTCTCCCAAACACAGTAAACTGCTATAATGGCCGAGTCTTTCAGGCTGAAACTGTTCATTGGAGTGGTTATGTTACAGTAGTTGCAGACTAAATCAGTTTATTACCTTAATTGCAAAGAGAGAAACATTCTCCCACATCCCTGATTTTATTTACGTCCCTATTTTGTAATAAAGGAGACACCAAAATGGAGTGTAGATGGAAGTAGGTTTCTGACCCCACTTAAGCTATTATTAATTGTGCGTTGTGTGGATGTTTGAGAAGAACTTTTTCGCTTACACAAGACAATAAACTATTCAGAAGTGCACACGGATCTGACACTATGATGTAAATTATTTTATGTAGGTCAAAGTCAAATATGCGAGAAAAGAACATGAATCACACTAAACATTTTATAAGGACGAGTTGAGGAGAACAGCGGCACTCTGCTGCTTGCATTGTCCAGTAGCCAAGAATGCTGTGGAAAATTCCATGATCCTTATATGCTTCATTGTGATGCACATTTACTTTACTTTAGTCTAAATACTTATAGTCTAAAATCGTCACAAAGTTGACATTGTTTAACACAATGACAAAAAATTGCATTTAGCTACTGTGACAAACAAATAATATAAAGTCATCTTCAAAACAATTATTATTAGAATATTTTTTTTAAGATCTTGGGCATGCCTTTTATTCAGGGATATAACTAAATACCATTAAAGCTAAGTAAATGAGTTTTAGGCAGTACAGTATGTCAGCATATCACACCTGTTTGTGCTGACATGTGAGTCTAATCGTTTCATGAGGAGTTTTTTATTTTTATTTACTTTTTGTTTACAGTTCTACTCATCAGTGTCAAGTAGGGTTGCAACTAATCATATTTATTGTTAAGATATTATCAATTATTTCATTCAATGTGAATAATTTAGACCTTATACTTAAGATAAGGTAAACCACAAAATAAAATTGATAAAGTTAGTTAGTTAAATTATCTGCAATGTTAAAACTGTGCCAAACGAACATATATTTTGTGGAGCAAGCAGTCTGTTTGTCTCATTGTATAAGGTCCAGTTGTCTCAGTGTTTGCAGTGAAATTCTGTAAGGTAATAATAAATCTGCAAACAACCAACCAGACCAACTGTGAAGGAATCTGATTTTACAGTATTTCTAATGATAACCCTGAGAGAGAGGGGACTTGACATCGCCACCCGCGAGGGAGAGGGGTTGCGCTCGTGCGTGCTGTCACATGCTACCCGCCGGCTTGTGCTCTGAACGCGGATGCTTCATCCCACTGAAATGACCACGAGGCTTCGCAGTGTTTCCACAGGTCTCTGAAGACCACCCTTCACACCGTTAAGCACTGTGGCGGTAGTGCTGTTACAATAACCAGCTGCTAAAAATAGCTGCTGTGGCCGAGCCAAGAAATGCTGTTTGCCCTCCTCTAGTGAAAGGACTGTGTTTGCGACATGTTCTCTCTCTGTCTCTTTTTTCTTGCTCTCCTCCTTGTGAATGACGGGCAGGGTGGCAGATGTTGACGAAATCGTTGGTGTGTCTTTGGTCAGCTGTGCCGTGCGCGTTCTCTCGCTGCGCATACGTTTTTATGTAAAGATATGCAAAGCTGCGGTTATAGTGAAACGAGATACAACATTTCTCTGCGTTTATTGAAAATACGCAACCTCACAGGGAGACTCTATCAACATGTTTCTAAATCCCTTGGCTTGCAGTCCTTGTAAATATATATTTAGCCCAATATTGACTTCATTCACTATGGACATTAACTGACTACCTTTGTGTTTCAGGATGATCTCTCCCCCTTTTTACACATTGCTTGGCGTAATAGCCTGTATCCACAGAATGAAGGCATTTAACTCCAATCACTGAGATTTATGCCTTCTTTAAAAGGCAGAGGTGTCTCCTCTCTTTTCAAAGTGCAGTTTTGGCTATCGTCCAGTTTAGATTTGACCAATAACTACGCATGATGCATACTTAATACCCTGGCTACCTACTTAGGATTCACTTTTCTCGCCAGGTTTGAAGGGCTCCAATATTATCTTGCATTAAGGACTGGAGCAGATTTAAGCAACGTTTCACTCCAGTATATACCGACATCATGCGGTAGCCTGCACAGTTAAACTCCGCAAGTCAGGGTGAACTTATTATCCCCCAAGAGGTAATTCATGTGGTCATACATGTCCCGTTTAAAACACAAAGGTACACTATACACTAATAAACACACACACAGGTCAGCAGAAGGTTTCTGCCTTTTGACCTGCTACTCCTTCGGAATGTCAGTGGGAGAGGATGAGTTGGATCATTTAACATCTGATCAGGTCCTTGTACAGCTGTGCTGCAGACACCTGATGGACCCCAATGATCCCACTTGCTGTCTTGATCATGCGCTGGAGTTTGGCATGATCGTCAACGCACGTTTCCAGATCCGGCCGAAGGACAGAGCGCGCTGCAAAACAGATTTGTAGAACATATGGAGGATACGATGATCTATTCTAGAGTGATTCAATTCAGAACAGCCTCTGTCTTAGACTTAATCCATGCACATTCCTTGAATTTCAAATCCAAAGTATTTGTAAGTTGAGACCCGCTCAACTAATTCACCATTAATCTTGGAAGGGGGTACTATTATTTTTTTCCTTCTAAAATCTATGACCATCTCTTTTGTTCTCTTCACATTGACCTTAAGAAAATGATCTGAACATAACTTAATAAAACCCTGTGTCTCTTTCTCAAAACCCTCTACCGATGAACATTATAACATTACAACATTATATAAGCCGAGTTGGAGATTTATTTGACAGCTTCCACGCATCACTCCTAGTCTCTTAAGGCTTGCTTGAATCTTGTGTCTTTCTAAACTACTACTACATGGAGACTGGAAACTCCTAACATACTGTAGCATGAAGTTAGAGATAATTCTCTTTCTCAATTGAGTTACACTGGATATAGTTTTTCCCCCTGATTAGCCTTTTCAGACCGGCCTTATTTTTATATTTTATTAATTCAATCTTTCATATCAGTGGTGAAAGTTTATTCTAGCACATGTCAAAGTCACTCAACATCCCAAAAATAGGAAGTGATGACACATTCCCATCCACACTGAGAGGCTCCCAACATGGGATGAGCAGGTGATTTCTGTGTCACTGCACAGGGAACTAAGCATATTGTGGTATTGCGCTGTTGGTGATGGCAGGTCTGTAGCCTCGAGCTGCCATGTTCTAATCCTGAAATAAGTGGTCATTGTAACCTACTGTCTCAACTCTTGGATGAGCGCATTCTCAGTTGCCTTCTATTTTCATCTTCCTGCCCATTGTAAACATTACACATTCTGTGTGGTTCTAATATTGTTCCTTGGCATTGGGGATCACACTGGGAGAACTGCTTCCACCAAACATGGAGTTGTTATGTCAGCTGTAGGAGTGCTTATATTGGTTATGTATTCAAGATGGGGTTTTTTCTACACGATTCTAGCCACAGGGCTAGAAACAATCAATATCAGTTTGGCGGGCGGTCAGAGGTACAATATTGCCCATGGGGCTGGCACAAGGAGCATGGCGCTGAATTAACCCCTTGGTCAACGCTAGAGCTTAAGGCAGCAAAGGAACCTTATAATATATTATTACACAGACTATGGAGTCCAGAGGAGAATCAAATGTACATTTAAAACAAATGTTTACTTGGTTACTCATATTTGCCATCCACTTCTTCTTTAACATATGTTGTCTCTGGCCAGAGGAATCACTTACTTGACATACATCGGGTTGGCTGCTGACCTTTGACTCCCTTTCAGATGACTGCTTTGTTTCTGTCAGGGCCAGTAGCGAATAAGAGGTGGCCGAATTTTAAGGCTGTAGGAAGACCTGAATATAGGAGGTGGGCTGTAAGAATCAGTTTCACGTCACATTCACACATTTTCTTTGCACTAATTATGCTTGATATTCCTTTTAGCCACATCTTAACATTGCTTTTTGTATTGACAAAATGAACTCGAGAACTTTGCACGCTGGGGAAGACAGTTGTACTGCTTTTTAAACAGACAGGAAGTAATGCCATTCAAACTGCTTTGTTTGTGTCGCATGTCATTTTGCCTTCACTTTATGCTCTGTGAAAGGATTTGCCCCAGTGCTGAAGAATGCCCTATTGTCGTTGTCAGGAATACTGATTCTGAATGCTTATAGGAATGTATTTGAAAGGAAGAAGGAAAGGAAAAATAAAATGTATTTTAAGTCCACGGCTGTGGACACCTGCCGTGGCTGTGGCTTAGACTCGCTCAAACAAAAGTTTTAGATCATGAAATGATTATGGAATGAAAATACTCTGTGGTTTTGAGTTGTTGGGGAATGTCTCGGGACCGACCGTGCTTGTGAGCTCATTTGCCTAATCTTGGGAACTAGAGTGGAAGTATAATGAGGACGGAGGCTTGTCTGGGAGGGGCTGTGTGCTTGGTGGGTGACGGGGAGAGGGGCTGTGAAAGACATGAAGGTATTAATCCGACAAAAGGGGCAACTGAAAAGTTTGAACAGACGGAGAATGCCTATGGAATGGTCAAGCATTTTTGCGTTTCCACTGCTTTTGTGCGACTTCAACTCAAAAGACAGAGGAAGAGAGTGGGAAAGGGAAAAGAATTCCATGATGTTTTCAAGTTTTCCGGATGCTTAAAAAAAACTAAAAACTTGAGCATAGCATGGCCACAGCCGTGCTCTGACGTTGCTAGCATATGCACCACGAGCCCCCAAAGCATAGTTCTGCTTCACTAAATCTTAAAAAATGGCACACAGTTCTAGTGACAGAGGGTTTGGTTTCTTCTTTTCAGGAAAGGGTACAACAAGTATTTTGTTTTTATACTCTACTATTACACCATACGTTATTAGCCTCTGTATCGCATTCCCCTATGCGTGCAACACCACAAACAAATTGTGTCATATACCTGTAAGCTCAAGGAAACAAGCAGCGGTTGTTTAAAAAATGCAGAGGATCAGGTCCATGGCTCAGTGTTAGTATTAGCATATACACACCCCTGTAACAGAGATCATCAAGTGTAATTTCATGAAGAGTCTTTTAATGATGCAATTTCACAGTGGAATGATGTCTTCCTTCCTTTCTCATCTAACAGTTTTGTTAAGGCCTCGTTCATTCTCCCTGTTGCAGACTGCTCCTCTACAACCCTGTGCGTCATGCAGCAGCTATTTTGTTTCAATGATTTATGCAACAGGCCACTTGCTTGTCTACATTTGTTTGTAATTAAACGCCATTTCCCACTTAACAATGTCCCAAGGGCCATAGTCGTCATCAGTGTGTGTGTGTCCAAACAGCCCTACACAAACAAACACACAAGCCCACAGCTCAGACACACGTGTCCTGTACCATCCACGCCGAGACCACAGTCGACCTCATTTTGTAATGATACGGACATTATCCAGTGTAATCTAGCAGTTAATGAATTACGACCCACAATCCCACATTCCCCTCTGCGCTCCCCCCCGGAGACAACCGCAGATGCACTGTTTGACTCGCCGCGCTTTTTGAAAGACAAGCACGAACGGAGAAAAACTGTACTTTTCAAACCTTGTTGCTTATAGTTATTAGCCTATAAGCAATAAGGTTTGCAAAGTACTGTTTTTCTTCGTCTAATTGTTATCTCACCCTTTTTCTCACCCCAACATTCATGGAACATTTAAAACAGCATACTACTATACAGCTGCATCACTGTTGTGGGGCTGTTGGTTTGATATCGGCTATCTATGCAGGTCATCTGAATGCAAAACATCTATGAATACATAACAATGGAGTTGAGTTTCTGTCTCACCTTGGAGTGAAGGAAAAAAAGAACTTATCATATATTCAGTTAGGCCTTGACTTTGCATAAAATCTGAATATGTTTGAATCAATTATTGTATTATTCTGTCCTGCTGGCAAGGTCATCAAGAATTTTAGTATCACGTTTTTGAAATTGAATTCGTCCTTATAAATAACAATTAATGGCAGTCAAAATTGTCTTTTGCTGTAATTAGTCCTAAATGATGACCTTAGATGTTCTTTAAATATGACATTGAAATTCTTAGGGGCGCTTTCGGGGTGGAGCGCTCTTTTAATTGGCGTTAATGCAATTTTTTTTAGTTTATGTATTCATCAGTCTTCATAAATGCAGTTGGCCTATGCAAGTGAATGAGACACATCTTTGCCCTTCAGAAATAGCCTAATAACTTTGAAATCATCTAAGAAATAGAGTCTTCTTCATTTTTTGCAATGCGAGAAGAAGGGCCTCACTGTCCCTATATGCGGACCACTTTTATGATGTCATACCTCTAGCACTGTGACAGTACTGTCCCACTAGTGATGCAATGAAAGGGACAACGCTTCAGAATGCTGTTTTCAACGGATGGGGCACAAGAATGCATGCTGAAGGCAGCTGGAACAGGAAAGCTCTAGGTGTGCAGGGACACCGCTGGTGCATCTTCCATTCTGTCCAAAGAAAGTTCCACCAACATGGAAGCTGTCAGAGGAGCAACATCCCTTTCTTTCACACAAATCTGCTGGAATCTCGATACTTGATACTTGCTGCTATTGGCTGTAGACATACTCACATGCAACCATGTGAGTGTGTTAGCGTTTCCTCGCTAACGTGCAAGAAGCAGCGTACTGTGAAAATAATGTCACGTCGCTTCAGGCCATTGTTTTTTTTTACTGCATACACACACCCTGAAGCCCTCCCCTGACTCCGCTGTGTAAGCCAATGTTTGAATGTATATAACCTATTCTCATGGAGGAGCGAGAGAATACCCCAGGTCCCCTTAGTGCTGAGTACACACACACACACACACACACACACACACACACACACACACACACACACACACACACACACACACACACACACACACGCGCGGACACGAGGTCACAGCAATGGGCCTGGCCGAATGTGCTCAACGTATGCAGGCACACGCCCCAGCAGAGAGCATAGACAGGGAAATGAATGCGTGCACACACACTCCCACAGAGATAAGCTGAGACAGCACGTCGCCAGGAGAATTTGGTCATTGAAAATAGAAAGTCCCATGAAAATTTGAGTCCCTCTGGAGCTAAAGCCTTTATCCTGAGCCATTACCTTCATAATTGCTGATATTTGTGACTTTTTCCAAGAAAATCTATTTTTTTCTTCTAACAGTAAGGGTCTGAGGGTTGTCATGAAAACAAAAGCTATATCAAGGTGAGCCTTTGCTTCCCACAATGCACGTCCCCTTTGCTTTTGTGCACGGCTCCTTGCTTTGCACACACAAGCGGTCTTGACAGTCAAGGCAAGAAAGAATCCCTAGAAATAATTGACACAGGGAGCAGCGCCAGAGAGGCAAAGGCAGGATTACTTGAAAGGTTTATCCTGGATATCACATTTGTTTGGCTGGAACACGCTGGGAGAGGGAGTGCGCAGTGATCTCTGGGCTTTCACATTCTCCCTTGATGCGACGTTGCACATGTCAGAAACGTCAGGAGTTTTAGGTGGAAATGTATTTCAAGTCGGGGGGTGGGGGGGTGGGGTCAGTGAAGTGGTGAGTTGTTAATTTGCTTAAACAGTCAGAACAACGATCAGCATTGTTTCTGAGCCTCCATTCTCCGCTGAACTCTTGAAACAAAATAAATAAATAAGATATGATTCACTAATGGAAGCCAGATGCGACTTTGACTGCTTTTCCAGTACAAGCAAATCAGAAATTACCGCTCATGCAGTCTCTCTGCTCGGCTGATAATGTGACAGCAGAGCCAAGGTTTTAAAATCAACGTCTTCTGACTAAGTGGCACACAGAGCGGTCTGGGCGCAGGCCCCCAGCGCTCTACCCAGCCTCTACAGTTTCAGACACATTTGTACAGATGTGGTTAATTACGTGCCGCTTCGGACAATTAGTAAATGAGTCTGACAGTAACCTCTATGCATTAATCACAGTAAATTACACAGAGGAAGGCCCAGCATGGAGGTTCAATTAACCTCTTAGCCCCCGTCTGGATGTGGCGGATGGGTCTGGGGATTCTGCGACGGTCCTAACACCCTCTCAGGTCACTGGGGAGAGAGAGAGATGGAGAGAGAGAGAGAGAGAGGTTCCATAGCAGACGTGTCAGACACCAACTCCCCCCCCCACCTCGCGC
>JAODLI010000020.1:4267599-4296264 GCA_027575585.1 Percopsis omiscomaycus
GAATTCAGTACATGTTCTATCTTGTAAACTGAAAAGCTAATTTAAAGAGGAGCTAAGAGCCAGTATCTTTCCACTATGTTAGGGCTCCTAATAAAAAACAGGCCCCTTCCGTAACCATCAAGTTTTAAATCTCTAGAAACTCCCCAAAATGTGACACTTTTCACCCTTTCTTCCGTGACAGTGCAAGCGGCGCATGTTCTCTCTCTCCACTGTGTGATTGCGCTTGAAGCCGAGCGCACCTCTAATTATTTCACTCGGGCCGCGACATTGATTTGCTCTTTAATTGTCTCTATGAAACGCATGGTTTGGCGTGCCAAGCTGTGCTCCCTCCAGCACTGATGAGCGTGGGGATGCAGACTAGGCTTTATCTGTGCACTGGCTTTGTGTCCCACTGGCAGCATACGTAAGTGCCTGTCACCTCTCATCAACCCCCCCCGTACCGAGGGCGGTGGCCTATGACTGAGCTTCCACTCCCCATAGCAGTGTTACTACGCTTTTATTGAATCGGACATTGTGTTCAACAGTACACTCTCTGTCTCTACTGGAATGCCCTGGTCCCTAAGCCCAGAGATAAGGGGTGGAAAAGGAGAGTATGCAAGTTGGGGGAAGGATTTGTTAAGAGTTGGAGGAAACGGAACGTCCCCATGTAAATGCAGCCATACCATGCAGTGTTTATGGAGATCTGTTTTCCTAAAAGCGTCATATAGATACAATGGCGAAACACTCTAAGTCACGCTAGAATAGGGGCCTTTATTCACAGGCCGACCCCTTTTTATTGTCTGTTTTGATTTGAGTCACTGGTGTGGTGGGTTAATGAGGGCCTGTGAGTGCAGTAAAGCGTTGTAATGAGGCCCCTGCTCCAATCTTTCTCACTAGGCCACAATAAGTCTGCCACCCCTACCCCTGCCTCCTCTGCTCCCCCTGCTGTGGGGGTCCTGGCGGAAACCGGGGGGCTCTGCACCCTCTCCACTGAAGTGTCCGTCACTTTGGATTAGGCAGCGAGAGCTCCCGTCAGAGGGAGCTGTGAAAAGAATTGAACTCTGGCTTGCTCCCTTCCACTCCACACCCCCCATCCCCCCCACCCCCTTCTCCCTCACCTCGCCCGGCACAGCCAGGCTCAGGGACAGAGGAGTGCATGTCTGTGGTGCGAGGCTGCAGGGCTAGGGTCACAAGGACCCCGGGACCCATAATTGCGTCTGGTTTGTGAGGCTTAGAGGTTACATAAACATCATGTCACCCCTAATTACCCCAGGCAGTTCTGTGCCTCCCTCGCACATTGAGAAACAGACCAAGCGATGAGAGAGAGAGAAAGCGAGAGAGAGAGAGAGAGAGAGAGAGAGAGAGAGAGAGGGAGTGCAATAAAAATTGTGGTATATATGTACATGTCAAATCGTGCCTGTACAAAGTCCTGTGTGTTGATCAGTCACGCAGGAAGCTAGCGCGAGGCTACGTGTCAGCGCATTCCATGAAAGCAGCAAATAAATAAGTAAATTGGAAGTGACTGGTGTGAAAGCGTTTCTCATTTCTCGTGCAGATGGCCTCTGTCCTAAGTCGCGACTGGTGGATGGGACTGGGGAGTGGGGGGGGGGGGGGTACTGGCTGGAGCCGGTGGGCGGCGCGAATAGATCGTTTTGCTCTGCCATACACCAGCCTATTTCATCACATAGAGTGGGGAAATAGGCTGGTGCTGCGATAAAGGACGACACTGCATTGGTAAGTGTGCAGAGCAGGATGACTTAAGCAGGGCTATGTGGCAAGAGTGTTATGATGCTTACAGCTAGACCGGACCACTAACACTACAGTGGTTAGGCTATAGGGGGCAGGATAGTCTAGTGGTCGTGGGTTTGAGCCCCAGAGTTGGCCCACTTAAGCATCTTTAAACAAGATACATAACCCCTACTTGCTCCATGTAATAGCACCATGTAATTGTAAGTCGCTTTGGATTAAAGCGTCTGCTAAATTGTAATTGTAATTGGTTAGGGTTAGTGGTCCGGTCCTGGGTTCCCCAGTTCAAACAGGTCAATGGGTTTAATGTGCACAAGTCGAGTATACCCATAGAGTATAAGTGACCCCCTTCGCTAGCATTACATTCCTGACATTACCTTGGTTATAGTGGATTTGTCTGTCTTACTTCAAGATATTCCATGTAGGGATGGACGGTATAAACGGTATAGAAAGTACACTGGTATGAATTTCCCCTATGGTATGGATTTTGACCATACCGTGCTGACTGGTAGAGCCCTTTCAGAGGTAAAAACTAATATACCGTGATATATACCGTCACCGTCCATGCTTAAAATTCGACTGTGATAGAAATTTTAGGCCATACCGCCCAGCCCTAATTCCATGTATTAAAAGCACTTGCTAGGATTACTTTCTAGTATCTAGTATTAGACTCAATTTGTGTAATGTATTAAATATAAAATAGCATCACCCTTTAAGCATAAGGTCACAGATGTGCCCATCCTTGAAAAATAACTGAACTCCCACCTCTTCCATTAACTATGACCTTTGACCCTGCTGGGGAAGTGTGCGCCTCTATCTGCCATGGGTGCCCCACAATGAAACAAATCTCTGTTAACACATAGCCTGCTGTCCCTGTGATTTATCTGGTGCAGCAGCAGCCTTAACAATGCCTTGTGGTTTTGTTTTGGGCTGCATGCTCTAGACTTTGTGTATATGAGCAGTTATCAGTGGCTGGAGGGGACAATAGATGAAGACACAAAGCAAGTCTTAATCTTTTCTTCTTTTCACCTCCACCTCCCTCTGGTGATTAATGAGGCTTAATCATTCATCGCATTCTCTCTTAAAGGAACAGGCCTCCTCCACGTTGCTTCTCTTTCACTAAGGCAAAGCACCAACAGAAAAGTTCAAGAAGCAATCGATGGCTTTGGCCAACAAGGATTCATGTGGTTCCAAATGTAGATTCATGTGGCCTCATGGTCTTATACATCACGTCTCCTGGCATTTAGCCTTTCAGAGTCCTGCTCCTTGTTTCCGTCTTTCCCTTCCTGCTCCTCCATCCCCCACCCTGAGCTGGCCCACATTCATCATTGCTAACATGGTTGCTGTAAAGCCCATTTCCATCACAAGGTTTAATCAGGGGACTGACAGCCGAGTGCAGTTTGTCACATCGTGCCCTGATAGACATCACATACTGTACTGCTGCTATGACTTTGTCTTCTTTGAAACCCTGTCAGAACACGACACCCGCGCAGACATGTTCATGTATGCACACGGATGACATAAAGGCACAGAACCTCAAGAAACACACCACAAGCATGCACGGACACACATTACCACCACATATAAACATCAGTAAGCATTTGATTGCATGTCGGCACATCCAGCCGTGTGTTAGCTGTCAATAATAGAGCATGTCAAAGTCATGTTTGTGACTGAATACTTGCTGGGTGGAAATAGCCATGCATGGTATGATAGATAACACTCCAAAAATAACTCTTTCTATCACGTATAGCTGATACAAAGAATATACGTTTAAATTATGTCAACATACAAAGATGTACAGTAATAGAGTGCAATTCCTTCATCAACTGTCATTTGTTAACATTTGTGAAGAGATTGTCCTCATTTACAGTTTCAGTGCATGGGTATAGTGAATTAATTCCTATTTGTTTACAAACTTTTCACAGTGGCTAAATCAGCCCTCGATATACTCCATATCCGTGCCATATTGCATTTTTTAGTGACTGGCAGTATTTGATTCCACAGGACATATTTGTTTAGGCCTTTCATTAACTGCAGGTGAGCCAGGGATCCTGTGCTAATGCTAAGGAGAAGAAAAGGGAGGGAATTGGTTTCTTATCAGCAGAACGGGCTTGTGGAGGTGAATCCTATTACTCGAAAGGAGGGGCTGCTGAATTCGGGTGCACTGCTATCATATGGTCTGGAGATTTATGACTTAATTATTGTCCAAATTTCCCAGGCGAACTGTAACTGGGCCACTGGGGACATTATGGCTTCATTGGGCCATGGTGCGAAATGCGCTGGTGCAAAGCCAGGTGTGACTGCCAGAACTTGTCAATAGACCAGCTAGCTAAACATAGCGCTGTTGACCTTAGGCCACCGTGTAAAGATACCAATATTTTGGGTGGCTAGTGAGTTAGCTAATCAGCACAATGTTCATTTCTATTCTTCTATATATTTTCTGAAGATATAAAATGTTTAGAGAGAGACAGAGAAAATGGAGGCAGGAAGGCACAAATAGAGAGTGAGAGCAGGAGAAAGAGAGGTTCAGGCACATAGAGAGACAGACTGAGAGAGTTGGGAAACACTTGTATACACAGCATAGTTTGTGACAGTGACAGAAGGTGCCGAGAAGGCCACATATGGCAGATGCCACTAAGGATCGCATGGCCGAACAGGGGGCCACTCTGTCTACCTGGCACAGTGGCCAGCCCAGAAATGAACACACATATAAATGGTACATGCTCATGGACACATTCAGAAAGAGGCTACTATTGTAGAGGTACAGTACAGCAACTGGGGACATGCTTATTGGTCTAGTACAGTGGTTATCAAGCTATTTGACCTGTGAACACCCCTCGCAAGGGTGTTGCACTTATAGCATAACACAACATAAAAATATACAGTAGGCCTAGAAAAATCCATAAATAGCATAAGGATTTTTTTTTAATTGTTGTATTCATTTGATTACACTGAATCAAATAATTTAGAAGATCTAAATACTACTATTATTACTAATAGCAATAATCAAAGATTACAACTAGTCTAATGAAAATGATTATTTCAAAATCTTAAAATCATTTCACAACGCCCTAAAACCTTTTTGCGACCTCTTATGAGGTTCTAACCTACAGTTTGAGCACCACTGGTCCAGTTTATATCGTATGCAGTCTGCAAAGGTTGACAGCAAGGGACAGTAACCATTGCTCATGGGTTCACATTTAATTAAAACTTCCCAGAATAGGATTGTCCAAATTAGTTAGCTAATTGATGATCCCATTAATAAATCTTTCATTCCTTACCGAGTTGCATGCTCAAGGCATTCTCCTTGGGGATATAATTTGGTGGAAAAATACAGTGTACACATTGGATGCATACAAATATGGGTTCAGAGATCAGGCCCTTTTGGTCCACTAGGCAGTAAAAAAGGGAACACAATGAGAATGTGGAACTAATTATGTTTAAGTGCATTGGGTTTGACTTATGTTGACGTGCTTTAATGAATCACCCTGTTTTAATACACCCAGAGTACACTGATGGAGATGATGTGTAAAGCATAGGCCACACCCTAATACTTTTTTTATTTATTATATTTGGATGAACTGACTATAAAGTCTTTCATTTCATAATTCTCTACCTGTGAAGTTGAAAATCATGTAAATACAGTGTATATATATACAGGTATATATACAGTATACAGTATATATCCTGTATATTACCATTATCATTCTATACTCCTCCTTTACACTTCACCTTTCTATCCATTGTCTTTCTCCCTCTGTCCTTTCTCTGTTGTTGTAATCACCTGCTTATTAAGAGGCTTTCTGAAATGTACAACTTTTGTGATGGGTGCTCTTGTAATTTGATTAGGTTTGAAATAGCCTTTTCATGCTGCCATTTACAGTAACGCGGATGAGTGCTTTTAGGCTTCTGAACAGGCAATGAAGGAAGTGATGGCTTTCAGCAATTTAGCAAAAATTGGATGTTAAACTATAAAAATCCTACCTTCTATATCTTCTGTTTGTTTGTTTTTCTACAAACAAACACTTTTTGTTCTTATTTTTTGCCAAACACATTAAAGTTGGCTTTAAAGTTCCAGTGGTGACATACAGTATAAATTAAGCACCCCTTTTAACACTGCCAGCCTGGTTAAAACCATCATGATATTGCAAGCTTCACCTCTATACTTTGCTTAGCTTTACATATCCGTTTGGGAACTCTAAATTGAAAGCTCCCTGCCAATCAACATCCAGGTCGTCAGTTCAGTTGGTACTGACAGCAATTACAGTGCCTGTGAAAATCATCCCCACGTGGGTCTTGTTCTGATTGGTTGAAGGTGGTCCAATCCCCTGCTAATGATTTGATTGACACCTATTGGTTTTTAAGTTATAGTTCCAATCCATGATATGTTAAAGCAAAGCAAATTGTACGGGCGGGGCTTGCGGGGCTCTGGATGGTTTTAACCAGGCTACTGAGACGCTGCTTTGCCACTGTCCTGGGTCACCGGTCTGGGACCGGGTGCACCACTTAATTTGCTTCTCATCGTGCACTCTTATCTTTTTATTATTCATTTTGTACTGAGGTCACATGGATCTTACAGCCTCATCATCCTCTTCAGGCTTTATGTGTAAATAGGGGTCAGGACCTTTTAAAAGTAGAGATTATGGGCTTTAGTTTCCAGACGGAGCAAGACTGGCTGTACACAGACGTAGTGACAATTTTGTCGGGTGCAAGGTGGTTTTTCTCTCGCCTTTGCTAATTTCCCGGTTCGCCATGAAATAGTTTGAGCAGACATGGCAGTAGGGGTGAAGTAGAGGGTGTGTTAGTCAAATCACAAAAACAAATATTGCGTATTCCAAAATCACACAAGCCACTTTTGCGTATGTTATATGACCTATAATTTAACGAATGACTACTGTCCTAAACCTTTTAAATCACAAAACTAAATATATCCATGTGTATCATTGTCTTCCAACATAAAACAATGTGCGTCATTACACATGGAAAACAACATGGGGAGGGGATTTCAATATTTCAATTAACCTCATTCAACCTGAAACGACAAACTGATTGCCTAGACTAACTTATCCGTGATCACAACTATTTAAGGTCTTCTGCTGTGTTCATAGAATGCCAAATTGGCAGTTTGCCATGGCAGAGAGCGCACTGCTTTTATAAGAATAAGAATAAGAATAAGAGGAGAGGATTTGATTGGCTGTAATTGAAGACAGCCACCACCACTCCTACTGATAATTTATTCATTCTAATCCAACCCTTTTACAACTGCACCACCATTACGCCCAATTACCGCCACCGCTGCATTACCCGAAATTAGCTCAAATGTACTGGCCACACCTTAGATCGACTTGAGCCGGGAACTTGCGCTGTGTGCCTCTGCTTGCATCTTGACCCAGAAACTAGGGGCCCTATGTTTTATAATCCTTGCTATAGTATGCCATTCACTACAGCAAGCTCATATCTGTTACTACTGTACAGATAATCAATGGTTGTTGGCACACCTCAGATGTGCTGTATGTAATTTCCAGTGGTGATATTGATGTTTTAAAGTTTCAGTGGAGCCGTTCAGTGTCAGGCACCAGACTGTTAGCACTGCTCAGTTCCAAGACATGAATGCCGGATAATTAATGTATTTGAGGCAGGGCATCTCTAAAAAATAAGCAAATCCTGCTGTATTGGTAATAAGTAGAAATATGTCAAGGACCCCAGAAACCCTGTTGCTATTGATATTGTGGAACTTTTAAATATACCGCACACAGTACACAGTCAAGATGCCAGAAATGACTGAAATGTAGTCAGGTCCAAAATGGCATCATTCTAATGTTATACAATGGCTTGGACCATGCTCATGTAATCTTTTATAATTCACACGCAACCTATTTACATAATGCTTTCAGCAGCACATGAATCAAATCCCAATAGAAGCACCCTCCCCCAGGGACAAGGGAAGTGGGGGTGTACTTTTGACAGTCTATTACTGCAATGCAAAGACGTTTATTTAAAAAAATGTAAAAATGTTTTAGTCATCTATCAAGCCAAACCGTCTATCAAACATGTTTGTTTATCAAAGGGTTAAAATCCATTCATTTTATTGTTTTAACAATGTTTTGATTTCATTTTCAAAAGGGGGTTATCATTTCGCTTCTGGGGATGACGCATAAACGAAAGTCCAACTTCGGTGTTCTGCCGTCTGCTTACGGTAGTCAAATGTTTTATATTTTGTGCCGCCTAAAATCATACTAAATTTATTAAAACTTAAAACTGAGCTGAAGCTACCATCTCTGAATGGTTTGATGGTAGTATCTTGTTTATATGGTACAATTGTCAATGTTCTGTGTTAGTCTGGGATATACACACGATTACGACAGGGTGTTAAAATATTGTTTAAGTTCTGGATGGTGTGAAGCCAAGGTGTATTTTAGCATGATGCTGTAAGTAATGTGTTGTTTTTTGTCAGGAAAGCGACTATAATGCACTATTTACTGAGTTTTTCTCAACATTTTCTCCCGGGGAACATACCCCCGTAGTAATTACAGAATTTCAACACAAATATCACTCCAAGCTAAGAATTTCAGCACCCCCAAGTAAAATGTCTTTCCCCCCCCTGCACTGCCCTCAGTAGACCATATTGACATGCATTTTGTGGTTTCTAAAGTTTTTCTCCTTACGGGTGCCAGGTTGTGTCAAAAAGGCATCTCTCTGCTTAAACATAGTTCAGTTCCTTCCACGAGTCAGATCCCTGACACGGTAGCTCTCTGTGGAAGACTGCTAAAATGGTTGAGTCTGCCCAAATCAGCCTCATGGCCTAAAATCAACAGCCATCTGTATCACCAAACTCCTTATAAATATGCTTCTATATTGTAAACAACAGATCCATAGAACAGTGTGAGTTCAAGTGCACTCCTAAGATATCAGAGGCTGGTTCACCGCAAACAAAAAAGTTTGAGCCTGTGCTGGTTTAAAAAAATGAAACATGAAAAGGCAAGAGCCATTGAGTTGGACTCCTATAGAAGCACCATGTCCATCCACTAGCAAGGAACCGTTTAGTGGTTCAAGTAGCGATTGTTAGTAGAGTAGCGCTAGCCCACAAGGAGCCTCTGTAGAGCCTTCTTTCTGTGGAGAACAGCAGAGCGAGCCAACTGGTTGCGACAGAAACTGTCCCCTGGTTCCTCCGCAGCAGTATTTCCTCACGACTCTCTCTGCTGTCTTTTACAGTCTGCAAAAGTGCCGGCTGTGCTTAGAATTAAACCCTAACCTCTTCAAGCATCTGAAAACTCTTCAATCCCCTAGAGTGCCTATTTTAGAATTAGCTTATGGTGTGTATATGAGTGTATTAAGGCCTCCAATCTTTTCCAGTGCAGATGGTTTAAAGCTTGATGAACTAAAATCTCGCTTGTGTAGCTTTACTGCATTGGAAACTCTTTGGAGACGTTAAACCCACAATCCATTGCAGATGGGGAAACAGGGCGGGCTGCCAGCATGCTAAGAGTACATGCAAATATGGACCTCTCCCTTTAAGACTGCTCGATGCACTGCTTGTAAATGGACAGCCATTGCAGTGGCCCGGCAGGCTGCATGGTGGACGGCCAGCTGCTTTAGGTCCTCTGGGAGAAATTGCTAAGCGGGAAAACTGAATTTTACAACAAAAAGGAAAAAGGATTTACAAGCCCTGACCCCCCCCCCCCCAATCGTCCCCAAATCATAGCATTGCTCTCAGCATAAGAATGTCAAATCAAATCAGAGCCACATGGCCATGGAGCGCCAAACATTGGGAAGAAGAAGAGATTCCGAAAAAAGGCTTCCTTTCTAGAAACAAGATTAGTGTGCGGTGTTTACAGTATCGTACCATTTCTATGATGCTTTGTCTGAAACGCTCACGTTGAGAGGAAAACGTCAAATGAAAGGACAAATCATGAGGTGGCTTTGTCTCTTCCCATCAATAAAGTAAGTCAATAGCCAGCAATCCAAGCCCAAACTGTGACCGCTAAGAAATCTCCATGGTGCACAACTCCAAGAATGGCTTAATGTAATGGGTACTTTTGGGCTCGTGCTCCAGAGGGCCCCTGAAGTCCTGGGGGCCTATCAGGCCAAGGTGTCTTGCCATGGAGGCTCACATCTCGGTCTCTCTGCTGTCGACCATCAAATGCAAGAGTGGTCTCACTCCAGCAGGCTGCGTAATGAAGATGCCCATCACGCACTGAGGGGTGCTCTGTATAAGAGAGGCGAATCAATAGACCGGCCTGAAAGGAGCTCTGCATTCTTGGGGCAAGAGAAAGGAGGGGAGGGGAGGGGGAGGGGGGCAAGGCCCAGTAAATGAGTATAGCGGGGAAGAAGGGAACAATAACAAGCACAAAGATATTTATTTACAGAAAGAAAACGAGGAAGGATCAGAGCCTTGCTAAATTGCTTCTCTCTTTGTTAGTAGAAGCATGCTCCATTAAGTCAGCTTGGCTTTGAAGGAGTGGAGCTAGCTCTGTAAATTCCATCTTTGACTGATTGAGGAAGGTACTAGGTGTTCGAACATAACATAAAACCTCTATTAGAGATGCTGCACAGAAACAGAGCCTCCTATATTCAGATTGTTGGGCCGGGGCCAGAGCGTCATGCTAGAATAAACTTCGAGGCCCCGCTGTCTTTCATATCAGATTCCAGGCGTAGTAATATTGTGGAGCCTGAAACTAAATTCTGTGACAACAGCTGTGGCCTCACATCCTCTCACATCAAGCAGGATCCTCTGATATACAACCTTGAAACTTGTACATTAGATAAGACCCCCCCACCATCATTTAATATGGATAATTGAATTATTTCTGCACTGTTGGATAGAGTTAGAAATAAAAAGAAAGAAAGAGAAAGAAAAAACAATGTAAACATAATCTGCTTCTGATCAGATTCTTGTGAAACTCATTCCGATCGCTGTGTCTGAGCAAGGGATTTGCCAAGGAAAAGTTAAACGCCCTAGATTCTATGTAGATGGTCCAGCCACATTGCTATCTATCAGTCAGGAAGCTGGATGGAATGTTCCATCTTTAAAATGTTTTATTAGCGATGATAGAAGTGTGCCCCACCTGGCACTCTTCTATCATCCCCCTGACTCACACAGGAAACCCCATAATACTGCAGCGTTGATTAGAACTATTTATCTCTTCAATTCCGCTACCTTACTTTATTTGAATGGGCATTCCTTCTCATTATGATTAGAAGTGCTTCATAAGTTATAAGAACAGAAGAGTGAAGCATTAAATTAGAATGGAGCACACACACGGAACAAGGACGTTAAACTGGCTGCACATGTTAAGTGATCCGGCTTGCTTCATTAAGCCTGAATCGTGGAACTGTTTCTAAATTATAATTGATTTTAACCCTTACGTGCCATACCGTTCTAATTTTTTAATAGGTTGTTATAGCATACACAGACATTTGCGAGTGAATTAACAACACAAGAAAATGACTTAGGTAAACATTTTTAAAACTTTCTTTTCAGTGATATTATCTTATAATCAAAACCAGCGGTTTACTTAACCCCATAAATGAAAGATTAAATTGGAAAAAAAATACTTCTAGGTGTACTTGTAGATTTGAAGCCCATAAATTAGATGTTTGAAAATAGCTTGCACATGTGAACCAATGTTGAAGGCCATACTGGAAAACAATGAAATGTTGACTTGGCATCCTGCTACATTCCATAGTAAATTGGTGGAACGTCAATTTACTGAAATTTGTGTATTGAATTGACTTAAAATATCCAACACAGCTGGATTGCAGTTTTCTCTGCAAGCTTGAATCACAATGATTCTGAGACATTTACTCCATATTTACATAACAATAACAATTTATGTTCCCCTTTACTTTCATCCATCTTAGTCTGTTTTCTGTTACATTGTCTCTGGTCGGTTGCTTCGCTCAGACTGCCATCCTGCAGTAGATGCCCTTTAGTAGGGCAGTGGTTTGGGACCCCTCGAAGAGATATACATTTTCAGTTTTTAATTTTTGTTCCGTTATTTTTTATCTAGTTTTATTGTCTTTAAAAACTGCATACACATGAGAAAATTTTGCATTGTTTCATGTTCAGGTTTATGTTTATGTTGATCTATTTTTATAAAAAGTACTTCATTGGTTGCGAACGTGTGCATGCACGACAGGGGGTCGCAAACTATGAAGCCCTTTCTTCTTGGGGGTCGTAACTCAAAAAGCTGCAGTAGGAGCAGACCGCAGTCTTTTCCCCCCACCAGCTTTTCACATTGGCCCGTATCCAACACATGAACACATGAGCTGCCTTTGTATCTCTGCTTCTATATCGGGTTACTAGGCATGGCTGTGGCCCATGTTTAAAACGAAATGCTATGCAGGAGAAGGCCATGCAGTCTTATATCGTCGTATATACGTACATCCGTAATGAGACACTCGTGGGCGCTCCGTAGAGTAAAGCTCTGTCCTTATTAGGCTGTCGTCCCGTGACTGCAAACACACTGCGCCTGCACTGACAGTGCCTCCGCTCCCGGAGAGGCGGATGATGTATAATGGCTGCAGAATAGCAGAGAGTCAAGCTTGAAGTGCTGTGCGGAGATAAAACACAGAGTGACTGTTTAGTATCCGCTGGTAAAAACGTATACTTGAGGGCAGTAGCCTGTGGAGGACCTATCTCCTGACTGTTAATGTTTATACAGAACCGCGTGATTTGTGGCCTCAGAAAGATGTTTCCGTTGGGGTCAGGGGACAGTCAAGGTGTCGCTGGCAAGCCGTGGGAATAAATGGATTAAAAGAGTAATTCGTTTCACTATAAGCTGTTGGACAGTATGTCTTAAAAACTGTTTCATGCCAAAGAACATTTACTCATTATCAACATGTATTTATTTATTTAAGTACAACAGCAAGAGAGATACATGGGTGAGTTCTTTAGAAAATGTTAGAAGGACACACAGTGTCTCTGTAATCGACATAATAGCAGGCGTGGCTGCTGCAGTTTTCCAGTCACTGGAGAACACGTACCGGCACAGAGGCTTACGTTTTTATTGCTGGGGGCTCCGGGGAGCCAGTGTGCCTTTGGCTGGGGGCTGTGTATGGGTGTACGGCACTGGGCTACAGGCATACATCTTCCCCCTTCTGGAGCCCAGATCACTTCAGTCCCTGCCAGTCCACCTCACACAGGGGCTTTATATCTACAGCTTCTGTTAGATTCACAGCGATTCATGGCACCCTGAACTAATCTTAATGGTTGTTGGTGGTGGTGGGGTGAGCCCACCGCCTGACCTTCGCTAAAAAGAATTTTTGTTTGCAAGTCCCATCCATTCACCTAAATCCACGCTAACACATTGTTTAATCTCCATCTCCCACCAGTGTGAGTTAAAGCGTGTTCTGACATCAATTACTCCTACTTGCTTGAAGAAAATGCATTACCAAAGGATTGAAGCAAGAAAAGCAAGCATAATCTCATCTTGAATTAGTTTCAAGACGTACGGTGGGCTGTGATCTCGTACACTCGTGTCACGTTAGAGAACTTGATGAAGGGTTTGGCTTTTTTCCTCCGCCACACGTCTGATTAAAGGAAACAAGACAATTGTATGAATTCTCCACCATGACAATATGCCCTGTCCGTACGCTTTCAGTTAATTTGCTAGGCTCTATTAAGTTGTCATTCACGAGGAAATATGCATAAACATAGACCGCAATGACAAATTGTGAATGTTAGAGATGAAAAATAAATGTGTGCGTGTTTGCGTGTGGGTGGAATATTTGTTAGCCTTGGTTGTTGTTTGTTTGTTTGTTTAAAAATCACATGAAATGATCTTACACCATGTAATTTGTCCTGCATTCCACACAGGCTGCTAGAATGATTTGTATCTACACAGCGGTCACATGTCAACAGTGTGGAAAGCATAAATTTACCTCACATTTGATGCTGGAAAGTCCCTGTGAGTCTCCTTATGCTGTGTTGTAACTTGCCTGTTTACATTTCATGCCTGCTCGTGAGGCCCTCTGTTTATAAAGATAACACATATTTTTTGCGCTTACATATTACACCTTAGCACAACCCACTGTTCCACGACCAAAGAGTGACTGAGCCAGTGCTCAGTTTACTTGTATGCCTTTTACCTAGAGGTACACTAAATGTGCATAAAACGGGTTCAGAAAGTAACAGTTACCACAATTGTTTCTTCTTTACACCTTTTAACCCTGGTTTCTGTGTCCACAGCTCCATCCACAGTTTCTATCATGCACCAGGTCAGTCGAACTGTGGACAGCATCACCCTCTCTTGGTCCCAGCCCGACCAGCCTAATGGAGTTATCCTGGACTATGAGCTTCAGTGTTATGAAAAGGTACCATTTATACAGCAACCTGACATCCATTGCCCACCTTGATCTACAAGATAAATCCCAGTGGCATTTCACTGTCTTTTTTGTTGTTGAAAATTTTCTTTTTGAAGATTTTACAAGAACATACAAAAAAAAACATCAAGAAAAACAACAAACGGAACAAAAACAGACAAAAAGCCAGCTCACACTCTGTCTAAAGCAAAGAAAACGTGGAAATACACATGCCAAAAAAGAAAGGAGCATTTCACTATGTCTAACTAAAGAAGGTATGCGCTAACGGCAAAAAAAGACAATCTTTTTTTTTTTAAACGCATTTAAATTCAGAGTGCCTCCTCGCGATAGCTAGCGTAGCAGCGCGTCCTAGGAGACATGTATACAGAGCTTCTGAACAATGCTTAGAACTTCTGCTCACTCTCTTTCAATTATAATCACGGTCAGTTACTGGGAAAGGAAACCGCTCTCAGCCCTACAGTTGGGGCCGCTGGGGATTGATGCACAGAGATTTGCGGTTCAACAATGGAGCGCTGACTGCTGTAAAAAATAGTATTCAAGGGCCAAGATGCTCAGAATCAGCAGACGTTTTCACAAGAATGCTTCCAGTCATAAACACATATTTCGCGCACACAAACACATAAAAGTGTGCGCAGATATACACACGGACAGGCGCACACGCACAAGAGAGACAGACAGCGCTTGTTGAACTTTTCTCCGCGTGCTGCTTCTGAGGAGCTGCTGCAGAAAGCTGTCAAAACAATTGTCCCGGCCCCTGCTGTGGCTCAGAAGCGTACGCCGAGAAGTGGGTTGAGGCAGGCAGTCTCCAGCTCCTCGCTCAACCTTGTCATCTATCTGGAGAAGAGGAGGGTGGCAGAGAATGCAGCTCTGAACGTCAGGAGACACGGCTCAGAACACTCGGCTGACCCAAAACTGCCATTGCCAGTATAGCCTCCTAACTCTAGCTGCTGGATGTCTGCCTGTTTCCATCCTACAGCTTTATCAAGCACACCCATCAATCCAGCTTTCTGTGTTAGCGGGTTGCCTAAATCTCTTTCTTTGTGGCTGGCGTCTGAATACGCTTCTTATTTCTAAACTTATCCAAGCAGTGCGGATTATCACTCCAAACTTTTAAGGCCTTTCCCTCATTTCAAAACCACTGTATATTAATACATTTATTTTTCAGTCAATAAATACATCAGCATTTTCTTACAAATGGTTTATGATGATGTTCTGTCGATCCATTTTTTTCGTATACATATTGGAATCATAAAAAGAATCAATTACTATTAACACAATTCTGCATTGTAGCTACTGATAGATCTCTTCAACACCGGGCGCCACATCTTTGTAAGCTTGACATGCAATGTATTTTCGTCGCGCTGTACATCATAATGTTAACCCTTGGTATTGCACTGTAATTACTAATGTGTAACATGTTGTTTTCTCCTCCCTCAGGACCAGTCAGAGTACAACTCCACTACCATCAGGAGCCAGACCAACACAGTGGTCATCCGTGGCCTCAAGCCAGGAAGCATCTACGTGTTCCAGGTCCGAGCCCGCACCGTGGCCGGCTTTGGACGCTACAGCGGCAAGCTGTACTTCCAGACCATGACCGAGGGTGAGAATGTAGCCGGTGTTTACCAAAGCATGCAAAGCTGTTATCACCTCACAGGCATAGTCTATCTCCACACCACGTATCGCTGCAGGCATGAGAACGCACGGTGCAGTAAAGTAAAAACAATTCATGTATTGCAAAACCAGACATTATACGGAGCAGAAATCATTCTCTTGTTTCATCCTTGTTTAAACTATCAGTGAACACAACCCATATAACATTCATAAAAAATATATATGTGTGTAGTGCCAAAAATGCCCTCAGGAGGGCATTGGCTACTGTCGGTGGCCGTTTCACACATCAGCTGTTGAAGCTTTAATGTCTTCGTTTTGGGAGCATTCGCCACACAGCAGATTGATGGTGGAGGAGGAGGCTTGGATGTTCGTTCTCTTAACGTCTCATTTCCTGCCGTCTGCATAGCCCAGGGCCATCACTAGCATGAACCTCACAAACAGACACTGTTATCCCAGCATTCACAATGCAGTAGAGTCTGTGAATTATTTCAAATGTAAAACATTTGAGATATGCTCTTTGAGAGTCTGGCTGGTATGGAAAAAGTATCCTTTAATGTTACGCTTTTACCGCAACACTGGCATTTGATGCTATCTTGTGAATAAATCTCTAATCTAGTCAATCAATATGTAATCAAATCTAGAAGTGGGGTCAAAGTGGGGTGGGTTTCAAAAAGTAAGTAAGCAATTATTATATAGACAATAGCATTGTCTCTTAACCAGCCTTCAGCACCGCTCTCATGAACACTATTACCTAGCAGAGAATGGTGCGGTGAAAACCAGTTGTAGTTCTACAGCGAGGTAAATGGTTGTGGCCCCTGGTGCCCATTGAATCGCTGATAGGATTCCCTCTGCTTGGCTGCGTGATGAGGCTGGGTCTCGCCCAGACGCGCTCTTTCCCACTTCACACTCCCGTGCCAGATGATCGGCCATTTCCCTGGCATTTGAGCACACTCGGTGGGCTTTGGAAAAGGCTTCGCACAGCCAATCAGCACGCCAAGATGCCCATTGGTTCAGCCAGCCGTATGTCTGTCTGTCACCCATTGCTCCCTCCATGCGATGGCTCAGATGCCCACCCATATGTTTCAGCCAGTCACTTTGTGTGTGTGTGTGTGTGTGTGTGTTTATATCGCAGAGGAGTACAACACTAGTATTCAAGAAAAACTGCCACTCATCATTGGCTCAGCGGCGGCCGGTCTCGTCTTCCTCATCGCTGTGGTCGTCATCATCATCGTCTGTAACCGGTGAGCCCATCCTGTATCAGTCTGTTAAAGCATCAATACAAGCTGATTTAAGGAGACACTTAACATCTCAGTACCAATACTTAGTACTTAGTGGTAGTGGTGTTCTTTTAGGTCACATGGCTTCACAAAGGCAGGATTTATAGTCTCTACAGGCAGTTACGTCACAGGAAATGCCACCAATGCAGTGCTCCACCATTGCAGTTCTCCACCATTGCTTTCACTACCAAAAAGGTTTAAATTTAATTTCCTATACCCTCTGCTGATGGTAGAACCAGCCACTTGAAAACCGGCTTACCTAATATCATGACAAGCTAATAGAAATGCAAAATACATTTAGTTTAGTCATTTTTTTTAACGATATGTAGTCTAGAAACGGGAACTTATGGGTAGTATGGGTGTGCTGGATCAGCACCACTGCTCCTCCCTGTTTTGACTTGCTGGGCCAGAGCTATAGCTCTTTGTCTTTTCCCCAGGAGGCGTGGCTTTGACAGGCCTGACTCAGAGTACACAGACAAGCTGCAGCACTACACCAGTGGCCACAGTGAGTAAACTAGCCCTCCTCACGCTCTACCACCACGCACACCTGTCTCCATGACTACCGTCTCAAAGCCATCTCCATGGCTAGCGTTCAACCCTCGGCTGCCTCACACACCTGTCTCCATGGTAACCACCTTGCATGCTGGTGTCCTTGGCGATAGACCAGAACAGCCCCACCATGATAATCGTGTCTGTGGTTTGACTCTGCTCACTTGAACACTGGAATTACCCCATCATAACCAGTGTTCAAGTGTGGGTTCAGTGCATCATCACATTTCATAGTCAACTAAACCCATTGTTGTGGAAATAGGTCAGTCCTTGCTTATGTTAACGGCATTAGCATGCTAATGCCACATGAGTCATTTGCCATTGTTGAAAAATTCAAAAGACTTGGTGAATGGCATTTCTCCATTATTTTTTTTCTCTGCTCGGTACAGTGGCCCACTGTTAAATGACAATAATGCTGAAATATGAGAAACAGATCTAAGCATAGGTAGTGGAACTCCTCAGCAGAAAAGCCCTGATCTATTCCTCCCATAATCTTATATCCCCATACGTTTTTTAATTATTATTTTTCAACTCCTTTGACATGTTTACCCTTTTCTGTTAATTCCACTTTGTGAAGCTTCTGTATAGAATATAATCAGATCACACCAAGTGCAGTGAAGAAGAGGATCCCTTTCTGGCAGGTTAGAACTTCATTGTGCAGTGGGCCAGGAAGAGGCTGGGCTATTTCACAGCTATTATGACAATCGGAAGCCAACGTATCTTGTGTGTGTTCCCGCAACACACTAGTCAGGGTTCGGGTGTCTGCCCCTGGTTATGGTGGTCCTCGCCATCCTCTGGCGGGTGGTCTTTTGGACGGTGTTGCAGCCTATACTGAGCGTGTGGAGTAGCCTACTGATAATGGTGCAGCTTCTTGGAAAGATCTTCTTTGTTCACCTCTGTTCACCTCTACCATACAGTACACTAACAATGACCTTTGTATTGATAAAATAAACACATCTATGATGTTTGTAGGACATACATTTAAAATTGTGATCACCGATTGACCAGTACCTTGGTGTTTGTAGCATTAAAGCTGTGTTCATGTTCCTCTCCCTCTGCAACGGCCCCAAAGCCTCAGGCCAGATGTGGAAGTGAGACCCGCATAATCGGATTTAAAACCTGGGACACTTAAGTCCCTGAACACTTAAAGGCCACCTTAAGCCAATTTACCTTGCATCAAGGCTTAGGGGACACAATTTATTTCCTGAAGCAAAGCTGAGCGACGCTGATATAGTTTCTCCCCTGGGTGTTAATGGCACTATGACACACAGGGGTTGATATATACCTTTACTGGCCTTATCATCACTAAGAAGCCCAGGAGCTTTGTGTCCTTGACCACTAACTACTATACAGTCATTTGGGACTGCTAGTCACACCCACCATGTCTAACGGCACTGACCATTTTTGATCTTTCTATTGCAAACTCTGTTGGCTACTCAAATGTCAAAAAATATATTGTTTCTTCACTGAAATATTGACTTCCGTTGTTAACTATTTGTGAATATACATTAACACATTTGCCTGTCAAACATGGAATTTAACTGCGAGAATTGAATATTATAGCAGCTCTTTCTGTTTCCAAGTGACTCCAGGAATGAAGATTTATATTGATCCATTCACATATGAGGACCCCAACGAGGCTGTAAGAGAATTCGCCAAGGAGATTGATATATCCTGCGTGAAGATAGAGCAGGTTATTGGTGCAGGTAATAGAAAATCCCAGACTTAAATAAGAAAACAATGAGGTTCTTTTAACAGGTTTCAGAATACAAGTTACTAGATAGGTTGTCCATTTTTTGTTACTTTTACTTTACGTTTCTTTTGAAAAATGCAATTGCTTGCTTCTAGGTGAATTTGGGGAAGTGTGCAGCGGCAACCTTAAGCTTCCGGGTAAAAGAGAGATGTTTGTGGCAATCAAAACTCTGAAGTCTGGATATACCGAGAAGCAGAGGCGGGACTTCCTGAGCGAGGCGAGCATCATGGGCCAGTTTGATCACCCTAACGTCATTCACTTGGAGGGCGTGGTCACCAAAAGCAGTCCTGTCATGATTATCACTGAGTTCATGGAAAATGGATCTCTGGACTCCTTCCTCAGAGTGAGTAACTAGAACACCTGTGTGTGTTGTTTCAATATCTTCTCTTAGTTAGGTAGTAAGCATGACCAGATTTAACATGCACAACCCTTATCTCGCCATGTTGTCGTTAGCATAGTGTCAATTACCAGTTCCTTAGACATTCTGTTTCTTTACGCAATCAAGCTCCCCTTTATGCCCAGTGTCTTTCTAGCACCGCTGTAGTTTTATTTTGGGTCCTTTTTTAGATTAACTTCTTCATCACAGAACAATAGGACTGGTTGGGTACAGTAGCTATACTGAGGACAGAGAGAGTCGGGTGTCCTATAGCCATGTATTTACTACACAGCTCACAACCCTTCTGCTAATTATGCAGTACATGAACTCCACTGTGAACCACATAGTAATTTCTCCCTGCAGTGATCACAAGCTCACAGGATTTATTTTCATAATCTAACCAGACGAAGACATTTGAGTGAACCAAGCCCATGTTCCATCTCCCATCTAATATAAATTATTCAAATGATTTGAAAATGAGTTAAAATGAAATGTCAGCTGTATGACATAGAGCTGGCTATGAGATGAGAAGATACTGCTGTCGCACAGTCCCGTGCCGTCTGTCGTATCATGTCAGCAGAGTAAAAACATGTTTTTTGCTAATTTCCATGCTTTCATCTCGTCTAATTGGTCTTGTCAACTTTCTGACACGAGTAAAAAGTAGCTGCTGATTTATGGAAACTGGGAATTTAGGATTTTTGTCAAAAAATATAAATAGTTTTATGAGATGATGACATTTATACATAGTGCATAAAGGCTAATTACATTCAAGCACCATATTTACATTTTCGGGGGGGGTCATCGCTCTGAAATGTTCAAAACCACGTATTTTCACCAGCTATGACACTCAGTGGAAGCTTAGTTGACATACAAGAAGTATTTTTTCAGTGGATCAAAGAGCAGACCAAGAAAGTCCTCAAGATTGAAGACAACACAAGCTCTTCTGCTTGGGTTTTGGAAACAGAATATTTATTTGCATTCTGCCTCCCACTGCTCTTTCATAAATTTTACTCGGTGTTAAAGGGTGTGTATCTATATGTAGAGGCTTTCTGAAGGCGCGTGACAGCGTGTCATAAATCAAACATAGTTCCAACCTTGGTGGCACCTCACTGTGACAACGCAGGACAAATTTTACAGAAGGTGTCAAAGCCACTGAACAAAGGCCTGGTGTGTGTTCGTGGGGGAGGCTGGGTTGACAGGGGATTAGGTACAATGGTCACTGCAGTGTGCACCTAGCTGTCTGCAGCAACTGTCTCTGCTGCTGCTCTTGTAGGAAAGAAATCAAGTGAAAAATCCCAGAAAGATGGAAACAGAGGAGGGCAGATGATATGTATATATAATATAAAATATACTCCACATTCATATCAGATACATACATATTATATAATCTGTACTAAACCAGACCTTGATTTATACAGAGGTCCAGTAATGCAATTCAATTTCGGTTTTTATATTCCTGTTTCTAACCTGACCCTCTGTGACATTGGAGGAACATTTCCAATTCCAAGGTATATGCACAGTTTAGGGATTACCAGGCAATGTGCATTTGCGAGGGCGGTTTCAGCCTCATGAATAATGCATTCTGCTTAATTGCTGTGGTACATGAGGAGGGGTGGCCCAAAGTGAGGAGAAGCCGCCGCTTGGCTAATGAGAGGCAAAGCCTTTGGAAGAGTTACAAGCTAGAGGGGCAGTCACACAGACTGTTAATATGGCTGGCTGGATGCAGAGACAAAACCAGGTCCAGCTAGCTGGCTAGGCTGCCAGAATCCCCCCTCCCATTCCCTGCTCGGGACATGGGACTGAGCCTCCCTGTCTGTCCACACCCAGGCCCATGCTTACATGCCTGGCAATCCCCCAAAATGTGCGTTCTCTGGCCCTCGTGGTAGGTGGCGTTGAGAGTGCAGGTGTGCACAGTTGGAGGCACAGCTGCAGAGCAGCTCCAAGCACTACCCGTGAATGGGGTAAAGCCCTCACCAAACCAAGCAGGACAACAGCTGTAGGCAGTCAGGCTGAGCTTAGCCTGGATCAGCCCTACCAAAACCACTCCAGTTCAGCCTAATACTAACGCTCTTATCAAGCTCTGTGATCAAGGGCGCCACTATGGGGGGAAAAAGGGGATTGCTTTGAGGGTTACAAAAACTGGAGGGTGCTCTTGAGGCTGGATAAGTCTCCTACGTTTGTGTTAGATCCATAAAAGCTGGTTTCCCAATGTTACATCCTGTTGGTAAAAACATTCTACAATCACAACCAATCTAAATCACATGAATACAAATCTGTTTCGCTGGTATTTACCACATATTTTCCATAATACAGTAGTGCTCCAGCCTACTCCCTAGCCTACTCCACAATCATGCAAGCCTTTCCATTTGTAGTGTCTATAATCTTGTGTTTATGTGCACCATTCCTGGAGCTATTCAATTAGCATCAAACAGCCGTAGAACTAAAGATTCTAAGCACCTCCTTCGGCCTTCGTAGTGTCCAAACTGCAGCTGTTTGGTTACGAACTGGTCGCTATTGAGTATTATTTATTTACTGTCGGTGTCACCAAAACGTAAAACTGGTAAGTAAATGTAACCTTTTGTTTTTCCAGCAAAACGACGGGCAGTTCACTGTCATCCAGCTGGTGGGCATGCTACGTGGCATCGGCTCTGGCATGAAGTACCTCTCTGACATGAACTACGTGCACCGTGACCTCGCCGCCCGCAACATCCTGGTCAACAGCAACCTGGTGTGCAAGGTGTCAGACTTTGGCTTGTCACGTTTCCTGGAGGACGACACATCAGACCCCACCTATACCAGCGCCCTGGTGAGAAACGATGCACCCAGCAGCGCTGTTATGCTCACACTCACAGTAAGGGAGTCAGATGCTGTTCACACATACAGTTCTAACAGAGATGAATCTGCCTGTGGCACCACATGAACGCTGTTTACCACACAGGACAAAATGTCAAATGTTTAAAGTTTAATTAAGAAAGTCTTTAATTTTATTAATCTCACTGATGCAAAATACGACACTCGGTATGTTTGATTTCACACACATACACACACATTTTACCCTACATTTCCTATTCCTATCAAAACACACATCACCCAGTTCATCTCCTCTTCCTCCTCCTCCCTCGTCTCCAGTGTTTTGCATCCCTCACTTTGCTCCCAGGGGTTTTGTGATACCTCCTTCTCAGTTTTGATTACAGTCGGTATTGTTGCCATGAACGGTGTCTCTCTCCAGAGCCGGGACACTGTGACGGTCAGGTTTCGGTCTCACTTCCCTTTCTGAGGTTGTGCCCTTTGTGTTCACAGGGAGGGAAGATACCTATCCGATGGACTGCCCCCGAAGCCATCCAGTACAGGAAGTTCACCTCCGCCAGTGATGTGTGGAGCTATGGGATTGTTATGTGGGAAGTCATGTCCTACGGGGAAAGGCCTTACTGGGATATGACCAATCAGGATGTACGTTTTTTCTGAGGCTCCGGATGCTTTTATTCTTTGAATATGTTTACCCCTCATTTGCACATTGCTCTTCTTGCTAGGGATTTCCTTCCTTAATTTCATTATTCACCCCTTTCAGGTCTTTTTGTCATTGTATCTGTGTTCCCTTAGTTAAACAGAGGTTTTAGCACATGGGTTTATATGAAAATCCCCCACATTTACCACAGAGAGATAATCAGATCATTTGAAATGCAGAGCAGTGCTTAGCGGACTATTTCTGCTCTTGACTGGATCTTCCATTTCTTAGTTCCCTCTGGGTGGCAGAGAAGAGAGCAAATTATGGGCAGAGAGATAATGAAAATAGTTTCAAATTGAAAGTGTGAACGCTAATGTGCTAAGAGGGACTGAGGACCTCAACAGTTATCTTATTAGCAGCTCCATATAGTGTTTCTGCTCCATTGGGGTCCCTGT
The DNA here is from genome assembly GCA_027575585.1 of Percopsis omiscomaycus. Taxonomy (NCBI): domain Eukaryota; kingdom Metazoa; phylum Chordata; class Actinopteri; order Percopsiformes; family Percopsidae; genus Percopsis; species Percopsis omiscomaycus. The sequence goes on from JAODLI010000020.1 coordinate 4,291,118, forward strand.
TTGGAGGTCTCATGAATTATATTAATCTGCTTCTGAATGGAACTCCTTTAATGGTCCCGATAATGAGCAGGGGATTGTGGGTCCTCTGCAGAAGTGTCCTCTAAGTTGTTTCACTCTGGAAACCATGCATCTGTACCAACAGCACTGGACAGGGTACTCACAGGCCCGATTCAGAAATACCCGTAGTTTTATGGAGGGAGCGTTAAGTCGCTTTTAAAACCCACAGATGCCTGGCTGCCATAAGGCTGGCAGTGTATGCGTGGAGGCCTGGTTGCAACTAGCATAAGGAATTGGTTATTAGTGCGTCATCTAGCAGGTTTAACACACACACACATACATATATAAAGTATATATATAATTGCGTTTATTAATTTTTTAACCTTTTTGAGGTTTATAAAATATGCATAAGACAAGGGTTTGGCGAATATTTTATTTCACTGACCCAGTTAGACATACCATTGAAAATGGTCCTATTCCCTTTCCCATATACTCCACAAATGGGTTTCAAACCCATAATTTAACCATGATTCCTTCTCATGCATTATCTAATTGATACAATTACTAATGAACAGTATTGTGAAATTTAACTTACCTCCTTGTTGGACTTGTGGGAAGGCAACCTCTACGGACCCTTGCAGGTCCCGGAACCCACTTTGAGAAGTGTGCCATACTTTGCATTATGTTCAGACCACCTATACAGCAGGAGAGGATGCTTTTCCCATTGGATTGTACTCCCATTTGGTCCACCTCTTTTGTAGAGCCTCATAGCAACCCTGAGAAATCTGTGTCTCCCCCTACAGGTTATCAATGCTATAGAACAAGACTACCGGCTGCCTCCACCTATGGACTGCCCCAGCGCCCTGCACCAGCTCATGTTAGACTGCTGGCAGAAAGACCGCAACAACCGCCCCAAATTCAGCCAGATTGTCAACAATCTGGACAAGATGATCCGCAATCCCAACTCGCTGAAGGCTATGACCCCATTATCGTCAGGGTGAGTGTGGGGTCGTTGGCCTCAAACAGATCTCAAATAATTCTTGACTCTTTTAATAACATTTTAAAATGGTTCTTTTCATATTTTATTTAATGGCTTCCTAATTTTCTTAGCATTTGTGGTTGTTATTTAACCACATGTTGAAAAATAATATTGGCAGCCCAATGCAATATTTTCCCCATATTCGTGTATTTTTAAAAAGCAGGACCACTGTAAAATCTGGCAGGATATCGAAAGTTGTCTTGACAAATCAATCTAGATCCAATGTTTTTTCGACTCATCGTTTTTTTTTTTAAAGACAATGTCTGTTTAACATGATTTGTCTCTCTGTGGTCAGTTTCAATATCCTAGTCTAGTGAATATGAACTAAAAATCTTCTCTCGCTCCCCGTGCGCTCCTGTATGTGCTAACCAATGCAATATATGTTGTGTCTACAGTATGTATCTGGAATCCCACTAGACATGCTTAACACAATGTTACATTGACCTAGATAGCATCTACATCAATGTAACGCATCTAATGTAATGACCGTCTGTTCTCTAGAAAATGAATGCCTTTGGTACATTGCTATCAGTGGTGCAGTACGCATTCACCAAACACAGTGTCTCTTGTTTCTCCTGGCGCCGAGTGGTTATGTAGATGAAAGCCACTTGGTTTTGATAGATCAAATCCTTCCCATGAATGCTTCAGGCAAACTCTGGATTGAAGCAGGACAAATTTCAAAACAAAACATTTAGAAGCGTCTTTGCTCTGGGTGTTAGTGTCCTTCGAGAGCCCGGGCACGCCGCTTTCCTTTGTGGTTGGTGGAGAAAAGACAGCAGGCCAAATTTTCCACAGACACTATATACTGTATTGACTCCCGAAAGCCTATCACTTCATTTGGAAAGTACATTTTATGAAAAAATCGGTTTGGAAAATATTGTTTCATAAATAAAGCCACAGGAACTTTAGTAGATTCCTGTCTGTTTTTTTTTTTTTTTAAATGCCTTTTGATATTCAGATTTAATTATATGAACTAGTATGATGCATTTTTTATACTGTGTATAAAATGTTTAATGTTGTATTGCCAATGTCCTCTCCAGCGTTCACCTCCCTCTCCTGGACCGTAGTGTTCCAGACTTCTCCAGCTTCAGCACGGTGGATGAGTGGTTGGACGCCATTAAAATGGGCCAGTATAAAGACAACTTTGCTAACGCTGACTTTTCCACCTTTGATGTGGTGTCCCAGATGACCATGGAGTAAGTGTTTGGGATCCCTGACGTTCTGGTACTGATAAACATGACAGATGGGGTTTGATAAGAGGCAGGTGGGCTGTTTCAGAGGAGCCTTGTACTCCTAAAACATGTACTGTGCCAGACTTGGGCTGTAGCTCATCATAAAACCTGACTTGAGATGCACTGCATGTAATTAGCAGATCGTAATGTTGCAGTGACAGGGCTAAACAGCAGACTCAATAGCTCTGAGCTATTTCTGAGCTCTTTATTCTCTGCCATATGTTTACCAGGCTTCTCTTTTACCTCTGTTAAAAGGATTGAGAAAAGTGAATGGCTGGTGTACTTAAAGCAGAATTGAACTTTTGTTAAACCCTTGACAATGTACAGGTAGTTTTCTTACCACGCCATTAAGTTCTCCCGCTGTGAATTACCACTAATTGGAGCTAGGCACTGGACCGGCAATTCACAGTTGTTTTCATCCGCCATTAACTATATTATCATTATTTCTCAAAAACATATACTTCTAATGCTGATCTTGTCTCTACTGGTAGTATGTCTCCTTTAGTTACTCCAGTGTGTATTTTAACGGATAAATAACCATTTTAACCCAAAACATGAATATATATTAGACACTACAAAAATGTGATTTTGCAAACGGTAGTAACTACTACCAGAAGAGACCATAAGCAGCTTTTCAGACACATTAGAAAATAGGTCTTTGAGAAACAAAGGAAGTCAATGGCGGATGAAAATACTGATCTGGTTCTGGTCCATGAATGATGGATTATATTTTGCAGAACGTCAGCAACATGTGAGGTAAGGAAGCCACAGAGTCGAGGTTTTAAAGCCACCTATAAAATGAAAAATCTGTATGTTAGATATAAGTATATTGTAATTGTATACTGCCAATATAACAATAATAATTATAATATAATGCATGAGTCTTTTTTCTAACCTCTACACCTAACAATATTACCAGTCAGGATTGCACAGGAAAGCGCCTTTACTATTTACTTAATGCAAAGACGAAATTGGTTAACCTGTTAATGTCCGCTGCTGAGGTTAAGAGGCAGGAGTAGCTTTGTCTTGGCAAAGAAATGCAAGAGATTTTGAAATAAATGAGAAGAGGTCTTGTCGGGAATTGAAAGGAATTTGTTGACATTAGACATTTTTTGCCTTGATATGACCATTTTTCTTGGAGCACTGCACATGCTATAAATGTGACGTGTATGACATAGAGTTGCTGTAATTCATAGTACATGCCTAGAATACCAAATAGGTGGGATTCACTGCATTGTGTACAAAACCGACAATTAGCCAAGATCATTTCAGCTTTTTCAGCAGCAATTTTCTAAAAAAATGTAAATCAGAACTTTATGAAATCCTCCTCAAACGCTAGTTGACCTAGTTCTGGTCTTGTGGGCACGCCATGACTCACAGCGCTGCTCTCTCTCCCTCGCCACAGAGACATCCTGAGGGTGGGTGTAACGTTAGCGGGCCACCAGAAGAAGATCCTGAACAGCGTCCAGATGATGCGGGCACAGATGAACCAGATCCAGTCCGTGGAGGTTTGATTTCCCCCCCTAGCAGAGCAGAGAGGGAGGAGACGGGTGGGGGAAGGAGACGTCGGGCTCTGGGAGGATGGAGTGGATGTTGTTTCTTTCTCCTTTTTTTTTTGCGTGACAGTTTATCTGGTCTTCCCGCCAGACTTCCGTTCATACCCGGTACCCCTCTCCGCTCCTCCTCTCCTCCTGTAATCCCCTAACCCTACGTTTACCCTTGTATCCTCGGGGTTCAGGGCGTTCGGGGGAAATGGGTCCGTGTGGGACGTTCAAAGACAGATTAATCTCATCCATGAGGCTTCAATGGCTTCACAACCATCCCATCCTTGGAGCCAGGAGAAAGGGAGGTTAGAACTGACTAGCAACATATTTGTCACTCTTCCTCAAGTTTTAAAATGACATGATTATTTCTTCTTTTTTTTTAGGAAGTGGGGGGGGGTGGGGGTCTGTTGTCATAAAAAAAAAATTGTATAGAATTTTTAAAGGAAAAAAATTAAAAAAATCGGAGAAAAAGGTTGTAAAAAGGCAAGGAGTCTATAAAGTGTATGAGCATATAGATGATATAAGGTTGTACACTAGACAAACTGAGTAGAAGAGCTACCCTTTAAAAGGGCAAAGGAAAACAAGGAAAAGTTGGGAGAAAGGACTAATCTTCTATAAAAGGCTTTGGATATTTTCTTTGTCCCTTTTCACCGTGGGCACGCTGAGGAAACATATTTCTCTGTGGCCTTGTGAAAGGCAAACTGCAGAAGAGATTGACGGACCTCACTCACACTCCCAACAGCTTCCACACAATGTAAAAAAAAAGATGGACATCTCTCGGCATAGACTGCTTCCTGAGTTCATTGAGACTATTTACAAATTCAAATCTACTCGATGGGGAAAAAACATTTTTTTGTTCTCATAGCAAGTCATTTTTGTTATAGTGTGAAATGTTGTGATGAAGATTCCCTCCCTACCTGTCACTGTTGACAAATCGTTTTCCTCAGTACAAACTTCACAGCTTGCCAAATGGAAATAATCCCCTCTACCCACGCCATTATCCTGTACATATCAGATGCACCTGACCAGAAAATAGCTTCTATGAGCTGAGATATTCCTTTTGAAAGTTTATAATTAGGATTAGGAACTAGAGGGAGCATTTACTTTGTTGTGACTTCATTTTTCCTTAATTTTGCAACAGTGTTACCTGTGGATTTATAAGGAGAAATGTACTCCCTGCACAGAAGCATATAAAAGAAAACTCTGTTTTTAGTAATGCTCACTATTGTTTACATAGAAGCATTATTGAGAGTCAAATCAGCATTTTCCCTCATGTTTGGCTGTGTGTGTGTGTGTGTGTGTGTGTGTGTGTGTGTGTGTGTGAGTGTGAGTGTG
>JAODLI010000020.1:4296364-4308347 GCA_027575585.1 Percopsis omiscomaycus
ACGGTGGCATTTCAGCTCTGGAGAATGTATCGGTCTAGTTGGAAAAACAGGTCCAAGGAGGAAAAAAAAGGAAGAGCAGAAAAATTTCGGGGTGAGGGAAGTGGAGCATAGCTGTGGCCTGCAGATGAACCCAGCAGGGACTTGGAGGGGTCATCCCAAGTTCAGGTCTTTCCCTCGCTGACTCTGCGAGAGTGGAGGAGCTGTCCATGGCAGAGAGGGCCTGCTCTTGACGGCCTCCAGCCCCCGCTGGGACACCCCCCCCCCCCCGGGGGCCCTGTAACACAAGCCTGTTTCCAGCAGGAGTTCTGCGGGGTGTGTGCGGGGAATGAGGGCGCGCCCTGGGTAAACGGAGGTCAGTCAGAGAGGGGGAGAGAGAGCTGGGGTGGGGGAGGGGACACTGGAAGACCCACCTTTACCAATAAGGCTGACAGAGGGTTTGTTTTTAAAGCCCTTGTCCCTGTGTGACTTGGTAAAGGCTCAAGTTTACTACTCTCACTGGACAGAGAAACAAGTATGCAACCCTGTTATCTGTTCTGTCCCGCATAATGTATATCTTGACTCAAACACTAATTTAGGCCTGCTACATTTTTTCCATCGTGAAAAAGATATATTTGTCAAGGGGAAAGTAAGTATTGTTATTTTTGGAAACATAAACATAACATAACAGTGGGAAAAAGTGAACCACTCGTAACCGCTCACTTGGGCCGAAGAAATATCCACTGGTGAAGTATGACAGAAGCTCCGGGTGAATATGCGAATCCTTCAAATGGGGACGGAGCCTGCGGAGGCTTTTGAAGGAGACAAATGAGAGACAATCTATCATTCGACACTCACAGAACCAGCAGCATGTCAGGGGTGGCCAACTAATCAGGCAGTTTGCACAGACAGCCCAGCATGGGTCCTTTAAGTGGATAAGTGGGCCCTCCCATAATGTACCAATGGTTGGCAGGGAGTAAATGAGATGACTGGTGGGGTGATCTGCAATCGGAGGTTTGCCGGGCCACTGCAAGACCCAGGCGACAGAGATGGAGGGCTGTGGATTCATGAGGTGTTGGTTTATTACATATCACAACAGGTGGCCTTCAAGACAGCCAGGATGGACGTCAGACTGTCAGCCGTGATAAACTCTTCTTCTGTGATCAAAATGTGATTATTTATTTCCAACCATTAACAGTTTTCAATTTATGCATTTTACATTTTCTGTTCAATATTACCCTTTCACATATAGCCAGTTGAAACGGGTGAACTGACAGCTAGCCGAACTATATGTCACCATGCACACAATAGAGAAACAAATACTGAATCATCGTGTTTCCTTCGCTATTTGATCAAAATCACTGAGGGCTATGTTGAAATTGCCAATGACTCATTGACTGGGAAAACACTGTAATCTTATCCAGAGCACTCGACATTAGGACGCTCTCCTTTGCTTTGAAACCTGAATAACAAGTCAATATGATTTACCCTAAGCATAGTTTAAGCTTGCACTCAACATCTGAGTATTCTGTATGATATCACAGTGAGGAGCCAAATGGAAATAATTATTCATTTGTGCATGCATAGATTGTCGTGTTCATTTAACTAGAAATAGCCTAAAATTTGATTTATTACACGCCACGTTGTATACTAGCACGTCCAGCACCACATTGTTTAGAACTATGCAGATGCAGACATTGTGTCCAGATACACAAGACATGCTTGTCCAAGAGAGTGCTGAACTGTGATACATAATGGTGGAAGTGAAGCACTAAAATAGATCAGGGAACCTCTCTAACCAGTTCTGCAATCTATTTAACTTCTGCCACATGATGGCACGCCATCAGCTCCACTTTAATGTGGCAATTCATTTGCTGCGACTGCATCAGTGAATGGCTTGACATGTGGAGCTACAGTACTGGATTAAATGTGCAACAATATTAAGGACAGGTCCTTTTAAGGACCTGACAGAAACCTCTGAACAAATTCGAAAAAAATTATAATTAGAAAGTTTGCAGAGGTTTAATGTAGTTACAGACACACTGCAGAGCTGCGAGGTTATCAAGTTAATGTTGTTTCATGTTACTATTAAGGGTTACGTAGTTAACAGGTAGTGTTACATAGTGTTACATGTTAAGTGAAACTTAACAAATGTTTGTTAAAGCAAAATCAGATCCAATGACACAATCTGTTGACCATTAATCATGGCAAAAGCAACAGTATCAGAAGTACCAAAATATCAAAAATACTACAGAATATGACAATGTTACTTTTATGGTTGTCACGTCATTTATGTGTCATCATTGTATTGGTTGTTTTCATGTGCGCTGCCCTTGATGTTACATATTTGAGTCACCCCAAGGAGACAGTATGTTCTCTCTTATGTCTGAAAGCTTCCAGTGCTTGTAAAAACATGTGCCTGCAGCCCATGGTATGAATTCATTTCTCTATTTATTTTTGGGTCCGATGCGGGAATGGGAGGTGCCTGAACTCAGAATACTCTCCTCCATATGTGTCTCTGTGGGAGCCATAATCTTGAAATTCTAACGACAGATAGTTCCCGTGTGTTGTTCCTGTGTTGACCACAGTGGAATAGAAACAGGAGAATAAAGACGAAGAAAAAATGCAGTGAAGTAAAAAAAAGTGTGAAGGGAGAGATTGAGAGAAGTTGAGAGGAAAAGGGAGGGTACGGAGGTGAAGGAGGGTGCAAGAGAAGTGTGTGTGTGTGTGTGTGGGGGGGGGGGCAGAGGGAACGAGGGGAGGGAGTGGAGAGAGGTGGGAGTGTGTGTCTGTGTGTGTGTGTGTGTGTGTGGTGGTGGTGGTGGTGGGGTGGGGGGGGGGTGGCTTTGGCTGTGCGTGCGTATAGAGGACCTCCCCGTGAACTGTGCAGTCGCGAGCCGGGTCATTGGGGCGAGGTTGTCAGAGCGTGCCTGAAACAGTACACCCAGGGGTTCAGCCAGAGTTCACACACTCAATGTGCAAGATCCATGTCCCTCAGTAAGCCCTCGCCAGCCGTACACCAGCACATGCACGGCAATGAGGGGAAAAATACTCACACACATCTAGCATTACACACATACACAAATTGGAGTTCAACAAACACAGACAAACACAGATGGGCTTGTGAAACGTTCAGGATGTTTTATATATAGTCAAGCTTTTAGGTATGGAGAATGTTGAAATAGGCCCAGTTGGGCAATAGCCTACGGATGTTCCCACATGCTACACGTGTAGCCTACATACTGTACAAGCTAACATACTGTACAAGCTAACATCTAACTTCTATATCAGTGCATAACCAAGTTTATCCCGGGTGGACAAATACAAAATGAAAGTAAAGGAAAGTGAAAAGGCTTTTCTCTTAAAGTAAATAAATCCAGTTAAAAATTGAGATCGAGAGAAAGAGAGAATTGCGATGGTAAGCGATAGGGTCTGCAGTCCGTAAAAACAACAGAACGGTATCAACACTGTGGGAAACATTTTCTTTAATTCCAGTCAGTATAGTATAAATAGGAGAGGCCACTAAGCCAGAGTCCCCTCTGTGTGAGTGCAGCTCTTTGTGGGAAAGCTGTGTGCTTTACTTCCATTGAAGACTGGTTGGCCCATTGTCAAACCCACAGCTTGACCTGGTGTTGAACCCAATTGTCAAACCTGCAGTGTATTGTGGGACCTTGGTGAGGGAGGCGAGGGACTAGATTGTGGTGTAGCTGACTGAGGCAAGTGTTTGTCTCGGATCCCTGGAAGAGTTTTGCATAGTGATTTCATCCGTCTAAATTCATCCCAGTATATTTGCAAGCTATGAAAAGTGTAATTTCCTGTCAGGACCTCTCTAATATAATTAATGTGGTGATTAGGTTAGCTATATGTTCTCACAATTCAGAGAACCCCTTGAGCCACATAGTGACCACCCCTGTCTCTCTCCCAGTTCTCAGGGATAACTCTAAGCACTAAGTCTTGTGTGTCACATGAGGTTTTGACAGACAGGCCCAGCTGTGGCAGTCAGGCGCCAGAGCACCGCGCCCACAGCGTCCAAAGCAGACAAGGCCCAAACCCAGAACAATTCAGTCTTTGTGGATCTACTGGAAACCATCAACTGCATCCAAATGACCGTAAGCTGTAGATACAAGCCAGATGTTGGAATTCCTCTGCTCAGTTCAAACTCAGTCCAGTCTGGCTCATCCAAGCCCAGCAGCAGAGCAGTGGCAGGGGAGCGAGGCGGATAGTTGTACAAGCTAAATGGGATCCATTCGAAGGGAACCACAGAGTTGAATCTTAGACATAGTCCAGCAGTTGCATGAGCTAACTGAGAGCTCTTCCATAATCAGCTCTCCTGCCTCTGAGTCTGAATGTATATATGGCAGTAGATACATGCAGTGGTTTTTTGACTTTTTGAGCCATGACCCCCCCAGTTTGTACATAGTTTATGATCTGACAGTAGTATACAAGTACTTTATACAAGTACATAAACAGCCATAAACACACATAACAAATGTACTGTATGACATGACATGACATGTAATCACGACATGTAGACTATTTTGTTATGGGAGTTCTTCTTTTACACTGTCCAACAACATATACTACATAGTGGCACATTGTTGCACATGCATTAAGTTTTTTCCCGAAGATCTTTGTTCTTTTTTTCTCGCAGTGTCTTTTTGAGCAGAAACATATCTGGTATGTTTGTAGTGTGTGCGTGTGCTGTACAAGGTTGATCTTAATCTTAATCTTGATCTTAATTGTGTTATTTATTTATTTTATATTTATCTGAAAAGCCATGGCAGTTGGGCCTCCACTTTGAAAAGCACTGTACTTAAAGCCTTCCCTCTGTCACATAATTCGTTCCCTTGAAACGGCCAGAACAGGTGGACTCATCCATCTACTGTCTACACGAGTAAGACAATTTCTTGTAAAACAAGCGCCTTGAAACAGCAGATAAAGTAGTACAACGTGAGGGTTGTTCTGCCCCCCCGACTCCCCCTCCACTCTCATTAAACAATAGGCCCATAATCAGGATGTTCGGGGAGGATGTGATAACATCTCGCAAGGTCTTCCCTGGTCCAGCTCCGACACGCTCAGAGCTATCTGCCGGGAGACTCATTTGTCCATTTCTAGGCTAATTACTACAGATTGTGTGACCTCTCACCTCCCGGCTTCCCAGGCAACCTTTCACCTCGGAGGTGTTGAGCAGGCAATTAGTCTTCTTGGCTTCTGTGTGCAGGGCACATACTCAAAACACAAACTGTCATCCTGCCGGTCTCTCTCCCTCTCTGTTCTCATTTCTGTCTCTCGGATAAGCACAGCAGAGGTGCGTGCACACACACACACACACACACACACACACACACACACACACACACACACACACATATACACACACACACACACACATACAAACACAGACTCACGAAGAGACAAGCGGCTGGTACCACCTCTAGGTTCAGTAGTTTGTCATGTGTGGGAGGATCGGCGCGGCTGCTGTGTTCCCGCCGCCTACACCCTATCATCTCTCTGTTAGCTGAACTCTGCGTGGGTGGTGAAAGAAAGGGCTCTCACATTTTAGCACAGCGGCGGGTGCATCCAAAGGACGTTTTACACATTTCCCATCGCAGCGCTTTCGAGGCGAAACGAATAAACGCCACCCGAAAACACTGAATTCCCATGGCGGACCTTTAAACGCGAAAGGTTTAGCCTTGATTTGTACTCTTTAAAGACAGACACAAGAGAGCCAAGACTCAAAAACTTCATGTGCCAAGGAGGGTCAAGAGTACGCAGGTTTTCATTCAATCAAACACACAATTTCACACATTTCACCCTAGAGTGAGAAACGAATAACTTGGAACTGGTTTGTTGGAATAAAAGCTTTCTATTTGTTACTCCCAATGGCACCTGTGTGTCAACCCTATATGTACAGAACTGTTGACTGATGGCGACCTTGACAAATGTATTTAAAATCATTCTCAAAGATTGTATATGTGTACTTCACTGATTTTTCCATTAGGAATGGTTCGTACTGTCATAAACTACATACAGACTACTGTATATTGTTTTTATTGAGCTGGCATCAATTTTTAGAATATCGTACTTCTTCTCAAATGTCAATTTTTATTGAACTATACTGTATGTGGTTATATATGAATTCTGTGTTGTGTGCTATTTTCTCTCATCCACTGGCAGAAGCTATTATTTTGTACTTGTGACCTTGCTACAGCCCTGGAAGTAACCATGTGTTACTAGGCATCGAACCTTTAATGATGCTTACACTACAAAACATGATACACATGCAGTATGTCTTCAGATCTGATGTTTTTGATTTAGAAAGGTCAGTTAAAATGACGTTACAAGTGTTAGGCTGTAGAGATGGGTGTATGTTGGCTCCATGCCTCAAGTTTTTTTATTTCCTTACCTCTTTTCATTCCATACTTTGCCGTTGCACCTATTTGAAGTGCCTTCACCCTTACAGCACTGCTACTTTCTTTTTAGATGGAATGGACCCCTCCGGGAGTTTCATTAGCAAACGCACAGGCTTCAATTTATCAACGTTTTTTAAAAGGAGAAGTGATGAGAGATTTAAAGTGTGATTTCTGCTCTGACTTCTGACTTAGCCACATGCTGACTCATTCATTTAGTAGGGAGCAATTCAGCTCTCCTTCACTGCTTGATAACCCACATCCTCTCCTCCAAACAGCTCTCTGGAGGGGATGCTTTCATCCTGACGCACACTGTGTATGTGTTTGGTCTGTTTCCATTTAGCTAAGTTCAGGTGTAGTTCACGGAGGCCGCCAACTCTGGTCATGTGACTTGCATGCAGACTCTGGGCTTGGGAGGCTTTTGTTTATGTAATATTGCCTTGTGATAGATGTGGAGCTTAGCCGTGCCAAGAAAGCTGTAAAAGAGCGTGTCAACTATCACCCTTTTTACATAAGCCAAGAAAATATTACTTGATATTGCATCTATTTTTAATCATGTGTTATTTGTGTAGTTTAGTCATATGCTAGAGAGTTTGTGGCCTGCACATCTGACGTGTCATCCTGGTATGGGGAGGGTGCCTAACCGTTTTAGATTCGCTCCCTTTTGCAGACAAGGGTACTGAGGGAATGGTGCCCTCTCTTTGACCCATGTCTGATTCACCTTGATCAAGGCAGGCCGCTGGCAACGGACACCGAGTCACGGAGATCACTTGTGCTGTGACATCATTGCATAACCAATGAGGATGCAGCTCCGCAATAAATAAATCTGGCTGAGACAGTCAATCTGGGAACAACATTTTGAATCCCAGCGCTCCTGATGTGATGCCTGGTGGGCTTTATAAATATCCTGAGCCCATCCGTGCAACATGAACTGTGTTTCACCCTCCCACACCCTTCCCCTTTGACGGTTTGCCTTCTCCTTGCACTGAAAAGAAGGCTTTAGTTTGCTTTGTTTGTCCCTCAGCGCTTACCTCCCACTTTCTCTCTGTCAGTGTTCAAAAGCAGAACACTAAAAACCACATGCGCACCAGAACTCTCCTGGGTTCACAGTGTAGGTGGAAGAACCAAAGGAATGTTTTCCTTGGGAACATATTGGACTTCAACTGAAATTGCAACATCTCTGGTAGAAAGCAGGAATTGTTCACAATTAATGCCCTGGCAAGAACAAAACCTTCCATAATCATATTTGTACGGCACATTTCACATCAATGTTGCAAAGTAGGCTACTACACCATTATTATTATATCAGATTATCTATTTATTTACTTGTACGTGTTTCGTGAAGATGTAAGTTTTAAAACTTCCCTGCTATATTGTCCTGTCAGCTGGGCTTGATCTGCTGTTATTCTTAATCAGATCTTTTGACCTGATATGGTTTTCCAGAGTTTTTGTTGGTGTTTTATTCATCTATGTACAAATTGATTCCCTGCAGCGTGGAAGGGCAGCAAATAAATGGCAGGAAGCCAATAATGAATTTATGGAAAATTATGCTCCAGCTACACAGGTCTTTGACCTAGTGTTGTAGAACCAGAACCAGATGCACTTCCACCCAATGCATGAAATGTATGAAGCATCCATCTTTACATATCCCATGCATCACTTTAAATTCTCATAGATTAACTCAGACAGTTGAATATTTCATGGTAAGATCCAACCAATTGATCGCATTTATACTAATAATGCTCGGACACCGATACCTGCACGTGTATGTGAGATAGTTTTAATAAGCTCCAGAGACATTTAGCATCTTGATTAAAGTCTGATGTGAGCATTCGCCTCTAACAGAGACTATTAAATCCCGATGTGAGCACTAAATAGGGCTGAAGAAAACTAAGTTTTCATGTGGCTAATTTTGGCTTCAAGTAACATCTTCAAGTAACTCCAGATCATTTAGTCCTTAGTGTATGGTAAATTGCACTTTATTTCTCCCATTTGAGCTTCCTGAGCTTTTGTAATGTGTGTGCTTGAGACACCCTCCATGTTTGCTGGTCCCTCTGACCTTTAACACGACTGTGTATAATAATTCTTGCAGCTTGACAGGTCAACTGAGGCGTCGCGGCCGGCCCCCTGCTGTGGGTTAGGTCTGAGCCATTTCATCACACTACCTGCCTTGTGATGAATGAACACAGCAACAGACCGGCGAGGGGTCCAACCGCCTAGCTCAGAGAAAGCAGATAAAACCCTGCAACACCTCGCTAACCTCCCAATCCAGCACACTCTCATTGCCCTCCAGTCACATTTAGCTATTCGCTTTATGCAGTCTCCACTCATGCACAAAAAGTGATGAAGTTTATAGTGGATTAACTCTGCCACTCTTTCCACCACGAGCTCAGTATTTGGGGGTATGTAGCATGCTTCCATTGTTGAGATATCCTACCAATGGAATATACTGTATATGCTACGGGATATACCTCCCTGTGTGTGTGTGGTAAGTCTTTAGTCCACAAAAGGAACATTGTTTAACATAATTGAATGATTAGCCTCAGCTAATGACTTTCCCTTCTAACATAAATATGTAGATAACTGAAAGAAAATTCCAATAAGAAATCACTTTATGCAACAAAGCCGTCTGCCAGGATAGTAGGAAGAATTAGTGGCTTATGGGATGTGAATAATGACAGAATACTGCACTGGCCATGGTTTTACATGCGTTCAGCATCACTGCACCACATGCCAAATAGACTACAGATCCGGACGCCTACTGTATAACATTAAAAATGAGTAATTGGAGGCTCACTTTCCCAGCCCCTGCATTAAGATTACATATGGTTGGACGACATATGGGAAACCCACTAGTTCATTTTCATAGTCAGTCGATTAGGAATTTGTGAGGATTCAGTGATGCAGAGTTCTACTTTCTTCATATTTTCAGTGATGTGGTGTAGTGAGTAGACAATCGGAGAGTTTGAGGTGTTCATACATTTAAAAAATGAAGGGTGGAGGCAGGTTTTCGAGGTTGTAGTTATTGAATGCATGAACGCAAAACCAGTGAATCGCAATTTGAATGATACGTTAACTAAATACATTAATTAACAATGGAAAAAATATCTAGATATTTGCCATGTTATAGTAAAATAATGATTGTGATCATATTATCTCCACTATCGCCACAGCATTTATTTAAAGTGAATGTGTTGGTGTGTGTTTTTGATAGCCTAGGCCTACTTTTGATATGCTTGATGCTTGAAGATAAAGATAATCAGTTGAACATTCGAGCGAACAGTGTCTCATTTTAAAAGTGTAGGCTAACTGTTTTGTGTGTTTATCCCTGTACATAATGTGCAATGATTGGTGAGTTTTTGAGGGTTCACCCATAGTCATAGCATAGCCTACCCTGAAAACTGAGGGGCAGATGTAGGCTATGTACGTTAGAGAGCACAACGTAAACAGCGACTCGCAGTCTGTAGAAAGCCACTCTGTGCCTTTTCATTTTACGTTGGATGTATCAAACCTATGGCTTATCGCGTAATGAGCGCATGTCAACGCCCTCTAACCGTAATTAGCGGCGCTCGGTTCGTTGAGTCGGCGGTTCGATATCATCTCTGATTTCTTCAAGTAACTGTATTAATGCATGACTGCTTAATCTGTAACGCTTCATGGCTTCTTGTTCACTCAATTGAAAAAGCATAATTCTTGTGAAGAAAATCCTCTCAGCACGTCTTCTTGGCCAATTTCCATAGGTGTAGGTTTGGGTAGGGACGGTAGGGACATGTCCCTACCAATATTAAGGGACCACTAAATATTCCCTACCAATTATTTCTATAAGTCAAATGCAATTTCCTTACAAATAAAAAAAACCAACAAAGGTATCTACATTTTCCATTGTGATGGAGTGAGCTGCTGATGAAAGGCTTGTCGGTAGGCTACAGTAAAGTAGCCTACAATTACTGTCATGTCAGTAAATAAACTTAAGCAAATAAACTTTAAAATTACATTATGATAATAGTGTCCTTATAATCATGAAAAATGTTGTGGAACTCGTCTTGCTAATTAAACCAATATATAGCGAGTCATAAAAGGGTAGTAGTAGCAGAGAAAGATTTCCCTACCAAATTTCAACCTAAACCTATACGCACTTATCTGTGTTTTTGTCTTGCTCGCATGACTGCTGCCATTGTTTCCCCTATGCGAGCAAACACGCTTCCTGGATTAAAGCTGCTTTTAAGAGGTGGAGAAATTTCACCGCAAAACAGACATGCGCTTTCCCCCGCAGTTTTCATACATACAACGGAATAGGTAATCAGTCTCTCCTTACCCATCTCCTCCAACGTTTGCACGAAACTCCCACTTTTCCCTCTACCCTCCCATACATATGCAAGTGTAGGGAAAGCGCAAATTGCGATTCTGCTCTCCTGTTCCAAGCAGAATGCGTTTTTAGCCATTTGCGGCGAAATTACACCTAAAACATCTGCCCCTTTAGTATTCTGATAGACTAGCCTATTTGTTGGTCAATCCCAAAATTGCAATCTGGATAATTTTCCTCACAGATGAACTCAGTGGCCAAATTTATAACTAGTCTGGTACCTGTTACATTAACAAATAGGGTTAGCCTACAAAATTACAGGTCTGGTGGTTTGCGTGAACAGGGTGTCCTGGGATGGTGACAAATTCCAGGCTTGAATTATTGTTTCATTGTGGCCCTGCAGGTCTGTATAAAGAATAACACCTTAGGAAATACTGGGAAAGATAATTCTGCATGAAGCTCAAGGTTCCTGTAGATAACTCGCTATGCAACTTCACAGTGCAATTCTAAACAGAGTCCAACACAGACACCGGGGGGTATGTGATCACAGGGGCTACGCTAAAGCACCAGCTACGCTCTCCAATTTCTCTCCTGTGCGACTAAACCTCCACTCCTCTGGTTCCACCTGTGCCTGGTCAGTCACCCCGGAGCTGAGTGCCTGGAGCAGGGAAAATGCTTTCTCCAAACCCCGCTATGATTTATTCAGTATTTGGCTAACCTTGCTCTGAACTTGTCCCACAAGGTTTCAAACCGCTTTAGCCTGCGTCTCATCCAGCATACGTGCACCACAGGCCTCCTCGACCCAGTTCTATCTCAACACGACTCTGTTTCTTTCGCAACAGCCCACTCAGAGAATGAGAAACAGGCCCTTGAAGGAGGCTCGGGTTCTCTCTGAGCAGAGCACGTATCCCCCCCCCCGTCCCTTCCCATGTGTGGGTCACCTACTGATCACAATGGGCGGCCCTATCGTACTCTTGCAAGAGGGCATTTATGGTTCGCAGGGATTCAAATGAATGTTTATGGGCCTTGTCTGGCAGCCAAAGGACAGACACTATTGGCTGGCCTGTGGTTGTGCGAGCTTGCCTTGACTTGTGCTCAGACATGAGCTGTCTCTCTTACAGTGGTGTGTCTGTTCTGTCAACCATCTCTTTATGTGTTTATTGGTTTGGGTTTGAAGTGTCTCTCACAAGGCACAGGGCTATGTGCGAGTGCGCGTGTGCGTCAAGAAAATGAATCATTTAAATGGTGAAACGCCATTTTAAAATGACACTTACAACCCCCCCCCCCCAAAAAA